>JAPQLA010000006.1:2930404-2956244 GCA_029822935.1 Naso vlamingii | reverse complement strand
TGTTAAACTGGAAATATGTAGTGTTGAGGCATAAATCCAGTAACTGGCAGATCTGGTCTGGTTTGAGATTTGTCCTGAGTGTACAGTTTCTCGATTGTAATGGATTTATCACTTTTTCTAAAATGTGTAGTTTACAGTTGTTACTGTCTTCCCCTTTATTTATTTATTTATAACTGTCTGTTTTGTCTTTGTTATGTTTTGGATTGCACTGTCTTTAAGTAAACACCATGTTTAAAGAAACACTATGGTGATATAGTGTTTCTTTGACCAAGACTCATTGCTTCAAAAACTGAAACTTAATGATGCACATTCATACGTCACATTAAACAACAATTTGAGTAAAACCGGGTCATTTTTTATGGAGATGATGTCCTACGACTGCTCTGCCTCAACACTGTTATTCGCAGAGGTTCCTGAAAGCAACACAGAGGCTTCCTGCAGACCGAAGCTGCAACTGCAGCACTGGGGTGTTGCTGCTGACAGCTCTGCTACAATAAAAGGCTGCAGACAGACAGAGCAGTTGTCGAACATCAGAGGGAAAACCAGTGGGCATTTTCTCTGTAAAATATGACCCGATATTACTAAAACTGCTGTTTTGTGTGATGTATTAACGTGCATCGTTAGGTTTCCTTTTCCGAAGCACTGGGTTGCAGTCAAAGTTATATAGTGTTGCTTTAACCCAATCATCAATAAATTTTGATATATAAACATAGATTTAATTTTCTTTGGACTACAGTGACTGTGAATGTTGTGTTTTGTTTGGCTATAGGCTACAACAAGAGTTTATGTGCAAAAACAGACAAGAACCAATCTGAAAAAGAACAAAAAACTGAAAATTACATTGCACTGAATTAAGATAACAAAGACACATATAATAAAATAAGTTGTACTTTATCGTATTTTTGTTATTCTAAATTGTGTTTTTTGTTCATTTTGTGAGGAATGATTTTGCAAAGCATGAATTGCTTCCTATTAGACTGCAGAGAGCGCAGCCTGGAGTCTCATATGAGGCTCAGCCCTGAGCTCATTCAGAAGCTTCAAAATTGCATCGCTGGATAGGCGATATGTAGGCCTGTTTGGTTATCTTCTGTCATACTAAAAATGTTGACGTGAGTGGTAAAAATGGGTTCTCTATGCATTCCTCTAATTTGTCTATGCCTCCTCATTTCCCCAATAACTGCAGCCATCTGTGTGCAACACTGGACAAATTAACATCTCCCTTTCAAACATATTAAATACAGATGCGATCACAGTCACCGAAATGACTTTCAGGCTAAATTGATGTATTTGCACTTTCTCCTCCCTATATTTTACACATTCGTGTATAAAAAACGCTGCATATTCATTGAGGCAAAGGTGCTAAATTGACAGTGCGCTACAGTGCGCACTCTCTTGCTTATTTGAAAGATGCAATCCTTAAAGCGCACTGTGAGTAGATCCGTTTGTGCATTTGTTAACAGATGGTATCAAGTTTGCACTTTTTTACACACAAAAATCTTTGGTAAATCAGGCCTCAAGAGCGAAAAAACCATGAGCTCTGTAGATTGGTCAGGTTCCCAGGCTAGTTGAATACAGGTTCAAATGACTTGCAGAAAATTAAACTCTGCTGAATTATACAGTAATTCAAAAGAAAGAAGTGGTGTCTGTAACAGCACTTTAGTAAAGGTGCCTTCTTTTCCAAACTCAGGAAACTGCATCAGTTACTACTAGGTATGCCTTACATTGAGGACACAGAGAAGGGGTGACAAAAGAGTTCAACATGAATAGGCAAAAAGCCTCACATCATAATACAGAGTTACACACAGCAACATGTCAACATTTCTCCCATTCAGGCAAAAAAAGAAAAAATCCTGTGCTTTGCTTTTAATGAGTTTTGTAATGTAGAAATTTCTGGTTGCAATTCTGTTTGTTTAAAAGCTGTTTAATGATCATATGATGATAGTCATACAAATTTACTGTTGCCAGTAGGCAGAAATGTTACTCACTAGTTTAAAGTGTAAAAGAGAGCTATAACTACTACTAAAAAGCGGCACATGAATGTCCTCAGTCATCAACAGTGTTTGATGAGATCTTAAAAGCTTCATACGGAAGCACTGTAATGGTTTTACGTACATTTCAATTCCTATTTGACAAGGATCAGTTAAACCATTCAGCAGGAGCATGTGAAAATGCAAAACGTAGCCACTAGGTGGTGCTATGACTCTCGGTTAAAATTAATATATGGATGTGTTACATCGGGAGGCCCATCAAACACATGAAGTCTGAGGAAGATTAAACAATGTACACCAAAGTTATAACAATTTAATGGTCCATCAACATTTGCCGCACAGCCAAGCAGATGCCATGTCATGAAAACTCCCCATCATCAATGTCTTCCAAATTTGAGGTGAAAATATTGATCTCACAAGTAGCAGTACATTAAAGTGTAAAAAAAAGTAATTTCCTGTTGCCAGTAGGTGGCGCTATAACTATTACCTAGAAATGGCACATTAATGTCTTCAGCAGATGCTCCTTATTAAAGTTGTAAAGTTTCATAAGGATTGGATTTTGTCAAGCTGACCAAAGAACTACGTCCTCTTTGTTGGCGAAACATGCAAATTCAAAGCCTGGCCAAGGCCACGTCTTTTGAGTTATTACAAACCTTTATGCAACTTTTGATTCTCATGGCCTTTTCTACAAGTTGTGCAACTTTGAAGTGAACTGGATTAACTTCCAAGGAGGAGTTCATATAAATAGGACCCCTGGAAATCACAAAATCTCGACATTCAGTTCAAAATGGCTAACTTCCTGTTGGTAGTAGAATTTTGCTTCCAAGGGCTTTTTTTTACATCTCAGCATGATACCACTACCCACCAAATTTAGTTTGTCTATGTACAAGTGCAAGTGGGGAGCTTTGTTTTGGCTTTGCTAAAATTGGCATATAGATGTGTTCAGGTCAGGACGCTTGTCAAACACATAAATTTTGAGGCAGACTGAATGATATACACTAAAGTTATGACAATTTGATGGTTCCTGGCAAATCATCAAAATTCACTGCATAGCCACATGGATGCCACATGACGAAAAATCCCCATTTTCCTTGTGGTGCATCATCAACGTCTTAAGACCATTTTAGTCCATAAGTGAAGTGAAAATGACTGGGAAATGATTGAAAAGATCCCCAGGAATAAAAAAAAAAAGAACAGACGTAAAAGAACAGAATAAGAGAACACGAATAAAACAGGGATAAAAGAACAAACATAAAACAACATGGAAAATTAAAGCACACCACAATAAACAACACACAGTGTACATTAGACCACAGGATACAATGTACAGTGTACATGAATACAGTTACACAGTATACATTAAACCGCACACAATATACAAAACAATTCAGGAGTCCAGCTCAGCCTGAATTAAAAGCTAATGATACGGTGAGAGACAACACGTTTCAGCAGCAGAGACTTACATTCAGACAGAACTTTCTTTATGGGAGACACCACCTTCCCATGTCTAGACAGCTCTCTGTACAAAAATTCATCACTAATGAATGGAGGCACATTAGAAAGTGTGATTTTAGTAGCAGGCTGAGTCAGCGGCAACATCTGCACGAAAGTCCCATTCACAGTGATGCCTGACTCCACCAGCAGGTGAGCCTGCTCCACCCTCTTCAAAAACAAAACCATAGCCCCATTTGTGTGTGCAGCATACTGCATGGACCTGTGTCCAATCCGCTCACCCACAGCCAAAGCAACATCTTCCACGCTGCACAGAGAGCCACTGGCACCCACCTTGATGCCATGCTTCTGAGACAGTGTGGAGAAGCCCCATTGTTTGCCATGGTGTCCACAATGTCATCTGGCCAGACAACATCTGGCCAGTAAAAACACACACAGCCTCCTCAAAAAAGAAAACTAACAGCTGACAAGATACACTACTAAACAATTAACACAACTACATCAAACAGTACAACAACGAGAAAGACAGGAAAAGAAAAGAGTCACTCACACCAGTTCACATGAAGAAGAAGAAGAAGAAGAACAAGAAGAAGAATGAGAACAAAAGCAATAGGGTTCCCGCAGATCCACTGCTCGGACCTCTTCAGAAGAAGAAGAAGAAGGGGAATGAGAACAAAAGCAAAAGGGTTCCCGCAGCTTCACTGCTTGGACCCCTAATAAGCACGTAACAACCCCCACCCCCACCCCCACCCCCCCAAAAAAGAAAAAAGAAAGAGGGAAAAAAAGAAACACAAACTAAAACTACAAGTGACAAGATTCCCCATCCCGCAAGCTTCATGCTCATCTTGGAAGAGGTACAGGGTAAGTACTAGCTTTCAATAAAACCATAAACAAACCACATTATAGTTTTGGTTACAAAGAACAACTTGTTGTTAAGTTGTTGGTCACCAACCAACATCTCTTACTGCCCTCCCATTCAAAGTAGTGTAGAACTGGGCTTGAGGAAAGTCTAAAACTAACACTTGAACTAATAAAACCTACACTAAAACTAAGCATTTTTCGAAAAATAAAAACTAAACTACCCAACTGAACTCACTTTAAAAACTAAATAAAACTAAACTGAAACTGAAAAATAAAATTCAAAACAAAAGAAAAATAACTAATGAAAAATCCAAAACTACCTTGGTGTGCATCCATAAGTCAAAGGTGTTAAGGAATTCTTTGAATTCAATTAACTTTGACTCACACCAGTATGCATGATCTGCTTCTCTCTAGTCAATTTCACAGATTGCACAGTCACCAGCAGTTTCTTAAAGTCACATAACAGTTCATTAAATGAATCCACGTTTCTACACGTTTCCTTTATCTTAATTTTTTTTTATCATGTGAAGCACTTCATTCTCTTTTCTTGTCAATGTACCAGGCTTTCTTCTGCATGCTTTAATTGCTTGCAAAATGTCCTTTCTGCTTTGATTGCTTGATCAGAAAAACTTAACATTTCTTAACTTTGGTACAAATATTATCGGGGCAAAAACAGTGGGCAGAGACCATTTCCCTTCAGAGGTTCAGCAAACAATAGGCCACACTGCGGCGGCTTGCATTTTATTCATGGTACATGGAACAAATGCTTTCCATTTATCCAAAAAAAGGCCTTACGTGCTGCAAACTTCTTCAATCCAATGTCCAGTCAGTCCAGAATCAAAGCAATTCTGACTTTATGTCTTGGCATCTGATGCCTCCAGTATCAGACTGTGGTGTTTTAAAGTACTCAAAAATGCAGGTTTCTTCAAACTTTGATTAATTTATCTTTGAACAATGAGTTTCCAGATATGACCAAAACTGGTTACATAGTTCTTATTAAATTCCAACCTTAGCAAAATAATAACTAACACAACATCAAGTAACTGTTAAGTGGTCAAAATTGCATTTAACCACAGTGCCTCTACAGACGTTGATACTGCTAGACTGAGCACCAGCTGCCATACTCAGATGGAAGCTCAGACTAAAATCACACCTCCTTCCTCCCAGTAATCAATCAAAGCAATTAAATATAACCGTAAGTTACTCTTATAACAATTAAATGATAGTAATGATAAACTCAAAAACAATTTGAGGCTTCATGATTATTAAAGAAAGAGATGGCTATAACACTTCCAATCCATATATTCAAATTTAAGCATATTTACAAATGATTCCATTTGCTTATTCCTTCATTTATGTGATTTTTAATGTTGGTTCAATAATGTAATTTTACTATGTTTTGTTTTATCTTCATTAAAGACAAAACAGATTCTACCCAAGCAACTTCATTTGCTCATAACTGCAAAAATGACTTTGAGTTGGTGCTCATTTCTTATATGGGGTCTTGCTTAATGTAACTTTCTTCATTTTAGAACAAGAACTACAGCGTTACAATAATCATTCATCACTGAAATAACGCCCAGACAATCAAATTGCAGCTGAAAGCTGCAGGCAGGATTCTCTTTAAATGCGAAATTACACAATCATCTAGTCGCTGCAGTTTCCTACAGTTGCAGTTTCCTAAATGGAATTATTTTTGCAGTTTCTAGCTGAGCTGCAGAAAAAGTGATAAGTAGATGGTCAAGAGGTCACAGGATGAGAAGAGCTGTGACATCAAAAGCCATGCAAGGAGTGTGGCTGCATCCAGAGTCAAGCCAAAATTTAAGATGAATTTGCATCCTAATTAACTCAAAACGAAAAGGCAGTAACATAGTAAAGCAAGGGAAAATACATGGTTTTCCTGTCTAAAGCTGTAGCATTATTTTCATGTATTATTTCACACAGAAACAGTACTGCATTTCCCCTAATTGGGAATATAAAGCAAACCAACAAAGTTGTTGACAAGCTTGAACTTACTAGAGGAAACACTGATGGTCATGACATCTTCTCCCAGCTTGTTGTTGACACTGCAAGTGACATTCAAGTTCACTGTGGGGATCACAGTGATTTTATGAATGGCCTTGCTGTTGATGTATGAGTGCTCCTCCTAGAGGAACAGCGAAAAAAAAAAGAAGTACAATTACCACATTGCTGTTTTATGCCTTCACCATCCATTCTCAGTTTATATCCATGGTGGGCCTTTTGGATATAAATGACACCACTTTCTTAAAGCTATTAGCAATTCATGTGAAATTTTGTCACAAGTTGTGTATAAGAGGCTTCAACATTTTTATTGAAAAATAGAAAAATATCACACACGGCAGCCATTTTATTTGCATAAATGTTATCAACTACCGACTCTACAGGATTGTTTTTGCAGATATCAAAATTTGACAGCTGCTGAAAACAATTAAAAAAAACAGAATATGTACGATCAATCAGGGACTGAGCTGTAACTGACAAAGTCTATAGCCAGTCATTAACTATGTTGTTCATGATGTCAAATAGAGATCAACAGTGATAATGTTAACATTAGTGGAGTAAACACAGCAATAAATGCAGTTATTGCAGAAAAAGACGTTTTTGCCATTCCTCCGTCTATATTTGATACATAGAACAAAACAGAAATCTTGAACTCTAGTGATGAGGATGGTTTTCACCAGGCTAACAATATTGTGCAACATTGTTCATGTTTTCATTTGATGCCACTGATGCATTATGTCTCCAAAAGCTGGAGCTGTTCAGGACTAAATGTAAAAACACTGATTTAATGCCGTCATAATAACGATAGAAAAGAGTGAAAACTTCAGTTGGAGACCTCTTGACTTTTTACTGCAAAAGCAAAGTTAAATTTGACAGGATCCTTTTTTTAAAAAACATTTTTTAATTTGTTTTCACAAAATTATACAAATTTGTATAATACAAGCACTTGTTTATATTGTGCCTTTAAAATTACAGATATTATTTCAAACAAGAAATATGCACAAATCCTGCGAAACCCGACATGATGTTAAACAAATATTAATAGAGATTCGGAAAAACTAACAGCAGCATGAACATATCCGCTGATATGTCGAATGAACAGCATTACAAATGGCACTGACTGTGCTTGTGACTCACACAAAATAGCACAAAACAAAATGGGAAACAAAACAGAATAAGAGGAAACATTAAAAAAACAAATATCTTATCAAGAAAAAATCTGAAAATCAAAAAATTATGAAAGAAAAGGGAGAAAGAAAAAAATCATTAAAAAAGCCCCCATTGCCACATCCTACCATTCTGCCTACATTACACATTAATTTAAGATTGCTTTAAGTTGGAATATCTGAAAATTTAATACCTTTGACATAATTGAGAAAGGGGCCACAGACATTGACAAATTTATTGGACCTACATAAGAGAGAGAGTCTTATTTTTTTCTAATTTAGGAAAGTATAGTACATCACGAATCCAATGTGTATGAGATGGGGTGTAGGAGATTTCCACCTCACTGGGATCAGTCCCCCAGCCAGCAGAGTTGTAAAAGTGATTACATTCTATTGGGATAAAGAAAAAGATGGTGAAGAAACTGATATCCCAAAAAGTGCAATAAAAGGATTGGGATCAAGCTTTTGGCCTAGTATTTTCTAAAGAGAGGTGAAAACCACTGCCCAAAAGATAAACAAGGATTTGCAGAGCCAGAGCATATAAATGAGATTTGCTGGGGTCTGATGACACCTGTTGCAAGCTGGAGATACATCCTTGTAAATTTTGGAAAGGTACGCTTTATTAAAGTAAGCACGATGAAGAGCTGTGCATCCTCACAAGAATCTCTCCCCGAGTCTCACATGATATTTCTTCCTTTAAACCTGTCTCCCATAATGACTTGATCGAACTGAGTCAGCTGAGTTTCCTTTAACCCCTTTCACAGATAAAAAAGGTAACAAGAAATTGTCAAGTGGGGAGTCCTCGGGCAGACTGGGAAAACAGAGAAAGTGTTGCGTAGAAAGCTGCAGACCTGTAAATACCTAAAAAATGTTTTGGGGGAGGCGAAAAGCAGCCTGACAGCTGCTAGAAGGATGCAAAATTTTGTTGATGTATAATCTTAAAATGATACAATGCCTACACTGGACCACACAGAAAATGCAACCAGGGAGGGAGAGATTATGTGATTAGACACTAGGGGGGCACGGACAGAAAATAAATGTAAGCCAAAGTGGCATTTAACTGAAGCCAGATCCTTAAAGATGATTTTACAGCTGCATTGTTTGTGTATGGAGATACAGAAAAAGAAATTGGAGCATTTAACGTCCTCTAATGAGGACTGTCCAGAATAGTGTGCCTCTATGACTAACCAGGTAGGAGGAGCATCAAAACTCTTATACTGCAGCTAGTTATTCAGGGATCTAATATTAATGGACCAGTAATAAATCATGAAATTTGATAGAGACATGTCAGGGAAATTTTACCTGTTGAAATTGAGAGTTACTACGTCTTTGAAGAAAACAAACAGTGTGATGAATCAGATCCTTCAATCATGCAGCATGGAGAGAAGACCTCTACAAGTGTTCTCTGTTGAATGTCAGATTTTCTGGGTGTTATATACTGTTGCTGTACAACTCATCCGATCATGTTATCTTATCTAGATTACCTGACTCCTGCAAGAATTACCCTCAGAAACACAGAAAACAAGACAAGACATTTCAAAGTTCAGAAAAACAAGACATTTCAACACATTACACGTCAGATTTTAAAGTTCATTCTCCCGCAAGGCCTCTCATAAGATTAAGTTAATTCAGACCCTATTTAAAAAACTCTATTCAATTCCCACAGACAACCCAGGGAAACCAGGGAGTTTTATGATTCCAGATTAAATCTAATAATAAACTATCCAGTTTTTGGAAAAAAGTTTGAGGTAGGAAGAGTGAGATACATTAAAAGAGGTAGGGGAAACAGTGGAGAACAATCATCTTGATCAAATTATTTTTGCAGCTACCGATAGGTTAAGCAAGGACCAAGTCATTGTGAATTTGTACCAAGAGAAGTACAAAATTTTCTTTATAAAGATTCTTCATAGTACAAGGGATTCTCACTCCTAGATACAAAAATGAATGTTGAGCAATTTTGAGAGGTAAATCAGACACTGGATTTTCTTTTACTGCCTAATTAACCAGAAATAGTTTGCTTTTGCTAAAATTAAATTTATATTCAGATATTTTTTATGTTTTGATCAGATCTAAGAGCCACTGACAGGGATTCAGTACCAACAGAGAATAATAAGGGACTCAGTGGAGAGCCTTGTCTAGTAGATTGATGTAAATTAAAATACTCTGAATTTATATTATTAAGTTCTAACTGAAGCTTGAGGCGAAGAATAAAGCTGTCTAACCCACAAAATAAGATTTTCCCCGAAATCAAATTTTTTGAGAGTGAAATAAAGATAACCCACAATATAATTTTTTGAGAGTAAAATAAAAAATAACCCACAAAATAAGATTTCCTCTAAATCAAATTTTTTGAGAGTAAAATAAAGATAATCCCACTCCACTCTGTCAAATGCCCTCTCCGCGTCTAACAAAGAAAGGCTGCTGGAAGCGCAGATGGAGAGGGATGATATATCATGTTTAAGACATGTCTAAGATTAAAAAAGGAGTGCCTGTTTCGAATAAGTCCCTTCTGATCTGTGGAAATAATTGAGGGGAGGACCAATTCCAACTGTAGTGCTAATAATTTGAATTATATTTTAAAGTCCACATTAAAAAGGCTAATTGGGCAATATGCACAAGTCAAGGGGTCTTTGCCTTTCTCAAGAATGACAGAAACGGAGGCCTGGGTAAGTGTCCCTGGAAGGAACCCTGAATTAAAAGAATCATTAAACATACCAATAAGTAGGGGAGCCAGTTTAGGACAAAATTTTCAATAGAAGTCTATGGGTAGCCATCAGGCCCAGGGCATTTGCCAGCTTGTAATGAAGACATTGTCATTTCCAGCTCTTTAATTGTATATATTTTCCAATTTCCCTGCCATTTCCTGTCCAAGTACTGGAAGGTTTATTGTGTTAAAGAAGTTGTTAAAGTCAGTGTTATTCCAACGAATAAAGCAAAGTGTAAAATTCTTTGAAAGCTTTATTGATTTCCAGGGGTCAGTTGTCACACCCAAGTTAGTTTTGAGTTTAGAAATTAGATTAAAAGAACAAATCTGACGAAGCTGATGTGCAAGCAGCTTGCTCGTTTTATCCTGTTCATAAAATCAACCACTGACACATTCTACAAAGTGTATTTTCAGGGAGACTGATGTGTAGTCTGAGAAAAGAAAAGGTTCATATTTACAAGCTGACATCAAACCAAGTAATCTATTGTCTGGCAGCTTGGGAAAAAAAAACTGTCAAAAGATCACTACCTCTATCACTAAAACACACGTCGAAAAAAAAAAGGTATTCACCAGACGAGACCAGCCATATACTAGGTTTTAACCTAGTCTTGTTATAGGTCAAATTCACAGTGTCCATGTAATGTTGGCAAATATTCATGCTCCAAACTGGGATAGTGATCTTTTGACAGGTAATGTTTAACATGAGCATGTTTGGATATTAGTGGTTGTTATGCAGTAGTCTTAGTAAGTCAATCAAGATATAATAGGATGAATTATATAGTTGTGTTTCAAGGAACAATAGGGCATTTTCATTATGTGGTGCTCAGACACTAATAATTTCTGTAGCTACGGGTGACTGTGTTTGGTCGGTGTACAAATTAATGGATAGTATTAGGTATAGTCAAAAAACAGTGTTTACAATCATATTCCCTATATGTTATGTTAAATAGAATTGTGTTTGAGTGTAGTGTATTTGCACATACATGATATGGTGATGTTATAAGTAAGCCTATGTTTGAGTTCAAAGAGGTGATTCTGCACTTGGAAGTGCATCTTTTTTAGTCATTTATTGGTATGTCCGCTTCTATAGAGAACTTACAAGAAATTTAAAGTGTTGTAACAAATTTTTATTTTCAGATGTCTTTCCACTACACACATCTGGGATGGCTATTGTTTTTTAAATCTATATTGTGTGTTTGGCAGTGATTGATATTTCAGGTGTATAACTGTGGTGTCCCTAATGTCTGTGTGCACATGGAGAGCTGTTTTGTCATGTAGCTGTAACTATCACTAAAACACACTGGGGGGTGGGGGGACACGCATTCACCAAATGGGACCAGCCATATACTAATTTTTAACCTAGTCTTGTTAAAAGGTTAAAATAATACATTATAAAACAGTGGCTGTACTAGTTAATGTTGCCACACTAGCTAACTAGCTTCTAACTAACTGCTACTAGCTGATTAGCCTGTGGAAAATGCCTGAAAATGAATCGGCAGCAACGTGTTATTAGGCGTCGTTCAGACTCCAGCACAAAATGTCTTTTCAGCTCACTGCTGAGTGGAGGATCCATGTTTCTGACAAAACACTGTAACGCCAGGGACACACAGGGGGCTGAAGCTCTGCGAAGCCTGAATTCTCCTCTTTCCAGTTTGCTGTTAGCATGTCGCTAGCGTTAGCTCGTACATACCAGAAGCACATTTCTCTATGCCAGTCAACAAGCGATCTAGCTCCTCTGGTCACTTCTAATCACATAGCCTATAGCCACTGCTGTTATTAGCACAAGGTGTTTTAAATTAATCCAGTGCAAATGTACGGGCTACATTACAAGCTAGCATGTGCAAACAGTCCACAACATAAGTGAAGGCACACAGAAGCACGCTTCTTGCTCTTAGCTGTGTCCAGCATTGACAAACAGAGGGGCCTTTAAGCTAACACTAGCGACGTGCTAACAGCAAACAAATTGAGAATGTAAAAGCTCCAGAGGGTCTTGCGTATTGTCAAACACACCCGAAGAGCCACGGGAGGACCTGATACACTGTGTCGGGTCTGTATTGGGTCTTCCCATAGCTCCTCAGACACAAAGTGCTCTGCAAAAAGTGCTCAGTCAGTCAGTCAGTCACGGACCGGGACCAGCAAACAATAACAAATTTACCTTGAGGGTCAGAAATAGTTTTGCTATGAATAAAAGGAACAGATGAAATACAATATTAATCCCTCTGGATTTAGTAGAGAAGGAAGAGGAGAAAACCTTATCTATCCACCCTCTCTTTAATTTAAATTGATCTGAAGATTTAAGATACGTTTCTTGTAAGTAAATAATTTGAGCACCCAGATGACGCAGGAAATGTAGAATCTTATCCGGTTTAGTAGGGTTATTCAAACGTTTACAATTAAGGCTAGTAAACCTAATATTTCCCCCTTTGGATGCTGCTGCTACATTAGTAAAAGTCTTTAGGCCACAAAATGCAAGGTATGGCCATAGACTGGGCAAAAAGAATAGAGAAATGAGCAAACAAGAGGGGGAAAAAAATAAAAAAGGCACAAGTAAATAGCCAAAAGAAAAAAAAGAAAAAAAAAAAGAAAAACATCACAACACAGAATACTGGAACAATCCTCCCCCTCCTGACAGAAGCAATCCCCCAAAACCAGATGCAAACCATTTCCCCCAAATAAACACTTTCTCACCCTGAGTAACGTAATAGTAAATTAACCTACTAATACTCCAGGCGTTTCCTGAGCAGTATTAATGCACTTGTGTATCACGCACTAAGACATAACATAAAAACAATACCTATTTAATCCTCAATAATAGAGACACCCTCGCTTATTAAGGACAAATAAAACAGCAATCAAATAAACTGTCCTCTTATACATAAGAATAATCTTGCGATCAGTCCGCGCGCAATGGCAGAACGCGTGGATGAGGATCACTGCTGCTTGTTGTTATAGCGCCTGATGCATCAGTCCCATTGAAAAGCATGTGGGTTAACAGCTCTCTTCGACTTCTTCTCCACAAAGTCCATCGCAAGCTCCGGTCCATTAAATTTGTGAGTATGTCCATCTAGTAGAGTGGTGTGTAGCGATGTCCAAACTTGATGATGGGGCATGAATGTAGCTCCTTCTTAAGTGGAGTAAAAGGAGCACATTTCTTGGCCATTGCCAGAGTGAAGTCTGGAAAAATGGAGATCCTCTTGCCCTTGTATGACAAAGGGGGTGACTTACCAGCCCGCCATAAGATGGGATGTCTGACTTGAAATAGGTTCTCTTGTTTGCCCATTGGACGAGGTGGCGGTGAGCTCAGTCAAGTGTAGGCTTCTCCTCAAGTCCAAATTGGTCCTGTGGGAGTTCTGCAGTGAAATCCCTGGGGTGAGGACCCTCCAGCCCTTTGGGGAGACCCACCAAGCGAATGCTGTTCCATCTAATGCGTCCCTCTAGGTCCTCACACTTCTTAGGAAGGGAATTGACTGTAGCGCTTAGTGCACTAATAGTAGCTTCGAGGCTTGTTAGCTGGTCGTCATGATTGGTTGCTGACTTCTCCAGCTCTTTAACAGTCACCTCATGTGAAGAAAGCTTGTGTTCAAACGGTTCCAAAGCAACAGCAAGCTCTCTTCTCACAGTCTAGAACGCAGAGTTAAAATCTTCCAAAATATCTGCCCACAGGCCATCCATCATCTGCTTAATGCTATGTAGCATAGCTGTGTTAGCATGTTTTGATTCTGGAAAGTTGAGCTCAGGTGATTGCCGAGACTTGTGGCCTGTCTTGAGGGGGGGCTTCAATTTGTCGGGAGTGGATGACATTTAAGGAAAAATAGAGGACAAACATGGCTTGAGTCCAGCATCGAATCCCCCAGTGATATATCTTATAGGTTATTAGTGAAAAAAAGTGCCAAAATATAAATGAATAAATTACATTCCCAGGGAGAGACCGTGAGACACGTCTACATTCTCCGCACCCCCTAGTGGCTTCATCTGACAGGATCCTTAAAGAATACTTAAGTCACATCACACTGTTGATGTTTACTGTTATCCATTTACTGCTTTTGCTGCAGCTATTTTGCCCTGCTAAAGATAGACACAGACACTTACTATCTCACACTTACATTTGTGCCATTGATACTCCATTGGAAGCTGGGTTCTGGAACTCCATAAGCCTCACAGGTCAGAACTTTGTGTTTAGCATCATCAGCACGGTGTTTGGTTAGGCTGGTGATCACTGGTGTTCCTGATGAAAACACATTTTGTTGTAACTGACATACTTTATTTTACATAATAGTCAAATATCGTCAGATACAAATATATTTCATGTCACAGCTTCAAAATGTTATGATGTCCTGATCATGGCCTTTATTACAAAAACTGACTGAATCTAGGTAAAAAGGGTGCCATTGTGGATTTCAACTATTACATGCTGTTCAGTTCAGTGTTTCTAAGTGGCTGTTAAATTGTGTATTCTTATAATTTTTCTATTGATACATTAGATGTGCACATTCAAAGACATGAGAGTAGTGTAAATCTTTTCAACTAACTCTTAAAAACGGCAGATGGGAATTATTTCCCGAAGTGTCAAACTGTTCCTTTAAAGATGACACTGATACAAAAAACCTTCATCCTTTTACTGCTGTAACACACAGTCTGTGTTGGGGTACTGAGGCAGGTTGAGCTGGTACTTCCTCTCCGTTAAAATGTTATATAATCCTGTTTTGAGGCTAAAAGTTTGTGTCAAACATAACTAACTTCCATTGCAGCAGCTATACAACTTCTTGCATAGCTGTATAAGAGTAAGATATTTTTCAATGTTTCACTCAAATTAGCAAACAGAGGAGATTATAATAACACACACTCACCTTCTACAATAAGTTCAAAGCTCTGATATCGTGTCAGGCCAGTCATGGAAACCTGACATATGTAGAGTCCTGCATCAGCATAGGTTAGCTTGCTGAACTCCGGCTGTTTCACTGTCTTTCCATCCTGAAAACCAGAGTCACAAAGTGTACCTGTAACTTGAATTCAAATACAGCAATATGTTTGAATGCAAGTTCTATTTATTCTATTTATCTGTGTTTCACAACCACTTCTCCAGTTCTGGGTCTGGGAAACGTTCATCTCAGAATTTCATGTGGAAATTTAGCAACCATAATGTGGGGATACTGGAATCTTTGTTATCAATGTGATGAGGACACTATTATCTCATCTTCAGTAACTGATCACTGCCTGTTTCTCGCATCTATACTATATACTATTTTTTTCTGCTGCAGTGACCCAGACTTAAGAATCATCTTATCTTCCTTTTTCTTAAAATTTCTACCAGAATACACTGTCCCATTTATTGAGAAAACATTATCAGGATTTCTATTTTTGGTTTTAGATAAGCCTTTGAACAAATGTTTCCCTGTAACAGGGGTCAGCAACCTTTACTATCAAAAGAGCCATTTTTCCTCTTTAAACAAATGGTCATTGTGGACAGGCACAAGTGAAGGGGTTTGGAGACTCCAGCATGGACACACTTTGTGATTGGTAGCGCTGCAGTCATGTGACTATTTTATGGAAGAAAACAAACCTGTTATGCATGTATCTGTGAGCCTCAACTACCAGGTGTTAAACATGGATAACAAATTGCAGGTGTTGCTGATCTTATTTTCTATGCTAGCAGGTGTGCAGTTAATTTCTGCCTTCCATCACGTTACAACTGCTTACATGCGGTGTAGGAAAGATATTATCCAGCAAACTGTGACAGTTCTCTAATCAGCAGCGCTATCAGCCCTACATTAACTGAAACAACTTTATCAACGGAGTTGTGGTTCAAGGTGAATGGTGAGAAAATGTCGGTCCAGATCAGCCCTGATCGACCCGAACGAAAAAGTGCATCTGCATGTGGAGGGAATGGCAACAATGCAGATGCTCATGGATGTTTTCATGCTCGTGACCTGCACGTTGTATTAGTTACTTAACGTCACTTAATTAATGCTTTTGGAAAATCCCAAAAAGTTCTCTCTGTCATTATTGGACAAGTTTATGAGGCTGTCTTTATATTCCTGGGGACAGATTAACGTTACATCGAAACACCACACACAGAGCCCGAAGTGACGGAGTTTATCATCGGTGAGTTATGTCACAGTGCCTTAGAGTTACTGACTGCAAACATGTCGAAGTAAAACAACCACTTGCCAGTTTCCACAGACTACATAACAGAAAGAGGAAACATTCTTTAAATGAAAAGGTACTGTGTGACGCTGAGTGGTCATGTGATATGCGTGTAGTTTGGCTGAAGAGCAAAGCTGCTACAGAGCTTACACGGTGCATGTAGACGAGGGGGGTCTTTGATTCAAGACTCCGTCTTAAGTCAAAGATGCAGCAATGTAAATGTAGCCACAGGTTGTGGACCCTTTTAGAACATTTCTAAAGCTACCCAACAAATGCAGTTTAATGTGTTCTCCATTATGTTTTTGTTGTTTAGGTTGAGCTCTTTGTCAGATGCACTGTGTAGATTAAATGGTTTGAAATAGCATTCCAGCTCATCAAGTGTTCTATGAAAAAGAAATCATCAGGGTATAACCGCTTTGCATATTCTGTGAAATATGTAGGTACATAAAAGCTCCAAGTGAGATGTTGTGATAAGGTTTGATTACTGACAAAATTGAATGTGAACAGACTAGAGGACAAATTATTCTGTTTTTGGAAACTTTGATTTCCCATCTGTATTTCAATGCCACTTCTTTCTGACCAGTGGCCCTACCCCAGCATCTTACCTTTGTCCAAGATACTTCAGCATCGCCCGAGGAATTCTTCTCCATCACCAGAGACAAGGTGTCCCCTAATGTTTTCACAACCTTTCCAGTCAGACTCAGAGTAAGGTCCAAGTCTGACAAAACAAGACAGAAAAAGGATGATTCTGTAAGTCATAATGGTTGACTAAAGGTAAGTGCATCCATTGTGTTGCCTGTTATTATAGGCATCAAATCAGCATTGATGTGGTAAACTTGGAGGTGTCTTTTTCCACACTAATTTCACAAGGTCTACTCTCCAGCACAATTTTCTTCTGAAAGTTCAGCTTGCAAGATTTTTTAAACAAATTATTTAGCAACCAAAACAAATAGATCGGACAATAATTATCTTTTCTCCGCATTTGAGTAAAGGCTTGTTTACAACAATCACAACTCCACACACCTCCAAAATGTTCCTATAAAGAACAGCAATGATACTTGAGAACAAGCTTATGAGATGAACTGTATTTTGTTTTTGTAAATAAATCCCACGAACACACCTAACTCAACAATTAGCAGATTCAATAGGTATTGCTGATGCCATACAGCTACTTTGTTGTTTAAAATGATTAAAATTACATCAGTGAGTCACACTGTTACACTGGGTGACACGTTTTTTCTTAAGCATCACTCTCTCTCAAACACACACACACACACACACACGTGTGTGTCTGTATACAAGTGTGTACTTGTAAATAAGTAATTATCATGACCAGAAAGTTCCTTGAGATTAGAATTTTTAAAGAATCATTGCTCAACAGGATGATAAAAGTTACAATTTTGTCACAATGATAAAGCATGTTAAAAGTATAAAGGTCCTGTATACAATTTTGGACCAGCTATACCACTAGCTGGTGCACAACACCTCCCCATTCTCGAAGCATGCCACCCCTCAAGAGGTTGCCAGTTTGTTACTCAACCTGCATATTTCGTCGTCAGTTAGAGCGTGAGCAGTCACACAGACTCAGTCATGTCAAATGATGAATCTTTCATGGTAATGAATTCATCCAGGAAGAGAGAAAAAAGTCACACAGTTAGATGAAAAACAGGTGGAAACTCATACAACAAATATTTCAAAAGTCAGGCCTACTGTATTAACACAACACTCAAAAATTATTCTTTAAAAGCAATGTTTCACCGCAAATGATATCAGTTTAACAGACATCGGCCAAGTGTTCACTCCATGTACCACACATTTGTGCTTTATTTCATCGCTTCAAACATGAGCACAACAAATAAGCTGAATATTCTGGATTTAGGGCAGCAGACAGACAGTGTTTGCCTCCACCTGTACCATGTTGATCTTTAATGAGGTCGTTGAAACGTCAGATGTCATACAGAACTTTTTCTTTTTAAAACACTGTTTACTTCTATCAAATGTAAGAAATATATATATTTCAGTCAGGACCACCAAATCAAAAGAATGAACTTATACATATGTTTATGTATATTTGGAGCAAGTTCAATTTGGCGGTATGGCTCTGTTCTGGGACCTTCCTGCCCTTCCACGTGTTCACAAGGAGGCCTAAGACAGGGAGAGCACACCTCTCTGCCCTTCCATGTGCGTGAATGGAAAGCCTGAGGGAGGGAGAACCAGCAGTAAAAACAACCGTGGGCACACAACAGAGCAGATGATGACAACACAATAACACTGATTAAGTCTGACACAGAAAAAAAGGAGGAGTTGGGGTGGAGGTGGGTTGCAAAGTGGCTTGCAGACAAAGCAGCAGAATAGACAAGGCTACAGGAGTTTAAGGTAACATTTACATGGCTATGTGTTTGATTTAGGAAAGAGTCTTAAAGACCCTCCTCATCTACATGCACAGTGTCAGCTCCGCAGCAGCTCTACTCTACAGCCAACTACACACATATCACATGACACCTAAACACCACACAGCACCTGTTCCTTTAAAGAAAGTTTCCTCTTTCTGTTATGTAGTCTGTGGAAACTAGCAAGCAGTTGTTTTACCTCAATGTGTTTGCAGTCAGTAACTCTCAGGCACTCTGATGTAATTCACCAATGACAAACTCCGTCACTTTGGGTTTTGTGCGCCATGTTTTGATATAATGTTAATCTGGTTCCAGGAAGATAATGACGGCCTTATAAACTTGCCCAATGTCGACAGAAACAACTTTTTGGGATTTTCCAAAAGTACTGGCGCTTTTCTGGAGTTTTCCCTCATTAATTAAGTAACCTTATGTAATGTTATTACAATGTGCAGGTCACAAGCATGAAAACATCCACGAGCGCCCACATTGTTGTTGCTCCTTCCACATGCAGATGCCGTTTTTCATTCAGGTCGTTCTGGACCGACATGTGAAAGTTTGCTCTCCATTCCCCTGGAACCACAGCTCTGTCAATAAAGTTTTACCAATCAATGTAGGGCTAATAGCACCGCTGACTAGGGGACTTTTAGAGTTCACTAAACAATATCTTTCCTCCTGTGCATGTATGCAGTAGTAGCATAACAAAATGCATAATTTAACTGCATAAGAGCTTCTTGCATAGACAACAAGGTCAGCAACACCTGCAATTTGTTATTTATGTTGAAATAACATCAGGTAGTCGAAGCTCACAGATATATGCATGATACATGTACATGATAATGTTGTTTTCTTCCATAAAATAGTCACGACTGCAGCGCTACCAATCACAGAGTGTCCATGCCAGAGTCTCCTAACCCCTTCATTTGTGCCTGTCCACAATGAGACACCAAGACGGAGAACTCAAAATAAAACAGGGGGCCCGTTGTCTTTGAGCCACTAAGATGCTGGGTTAGTGAGGATACAAGGCTCAAATGTAGCAATACTGCTGTGTCTTTGATTTAAGAAGCGCCTTTGACTAGTTAAGCCAATTGTATGGGTAGCAGGTGATCAGCTGACTAATCAGCTGATTGCTGCCAATGACAGCTTAGCTTGATTTCATGGCCTGAACTACCACTATGCTGAGCTGAAATGATCTTATTGACTCAGTTGCAAACAAAAGGCGAGCACCAGTCGCAATGAGACAAGAGAACGCATTTAGTGCCCGCAATTCACAAATCTTAAAGGGCGTGAAGTTAAGAGCCAGAATCTCATGAAAGAGTGCCTGCAAAGCGGCTTGCAGGGGAACCAACACAATAGACAAGGCTACAGGAGTTTAAATAAGGCGCCTTTGACTAGTTTAGCCAATTGTATGGGTAGCAGGCGATCAGCTGACTAATCAGCTGATTGCTGCCGATGACAGCTCAGCTTGATTTCATGGCCTGCCTTAACTATCACTATACTTAACTTCACTCTCACATTTTACACACAACACAACCATGCAACGCTGCTGCGCTCGCCAGACAAGTTAGTAAAACACAGAGAAATGCTACAAGTGAGTATTTAACCTAATTAATGTAACTAAACTTATTTGCTGACATGAAACTTTAAAAGCAGACTACACAAGTTCTGCTTTCCTGATTGCTTCACTGTAATGGGGTATATTTTTCCTCTTTTTATGCATAGAGGGACAGCTGCCTTCTTTGTGATCTATCATTCAAGTGTAAGACCAAAACAGTGCTTTGAGTCGGCAGAGCCAAGCTGAGCTTAAGGCTCTGAAACATACACCTAGGAAGAAGGGAGTAATTACTTGAGGGAGTGCTTGTAGGTGGTAGGAAGGAAAAACAGCTTATCAGTTGCCTGAGCCTCTCAACCATTAAGTCACTTTTGCTCGCTCAGTGTCAGAAATTCCCCTTTAGTTCTCCTCTTCCCTACCTGGCGTTCCAAGCTCTGCCTGCTTGCCAGGCTGAGCTATGACAGTTTGTTTGATTACCAGTTCTGTGATTCAATGACATTATTTATAGTGAATAAGAGTACCTTGTTGTGTATCAGAAGTTAAGAAATCCCAATCAAGGTAGAAAGAGTTTGGAGGAGAAGAGGACAACAGCTGAGGTTTCCCAGCACGTTGTGGTACAGTACGCTTAATGCTCTGCATGTGTCATGAGTACTCACAGCCAACAATAATGTTTTGGGAGGCCTCCATTTTCTCGTTGTCAACCAGGGAGCATTTGTATTCACCTGCGGCCTCTCTGCTGATGGCAGTCAAAGTGTAGGTGTCTGAATTTTCCAGCAATACTTTCTGGCCCTGGCGGAGAGAGAGGTGGAGGACAAGGAAAGGGAGAAGACACATGCTATTATCTTCTGTCATTCTAATATGATATCAGAAAAAAGGAATTAAGGAAGAGAAAGGGTATGATGAATACAAGAATTATGTCTTGAAAGAAGAATGTAATGCTGAGGTCACCTCAACTATCTAAAATTAAATACTCTCCCCGAAAGTCAGATTGAGACATATAGGGCTTTTAAAAAGCCATAGCAATAACTCACAAGAACAGAGTATTCCACTTATTATTTAATCATCATAATTAAACTCCAGTTTGCCTTTTGAATAGAATCTTATTCCATTTTCAAATAAACTTCTGAAAGGAAATTCAAATTTCACAGTTGCAGTCTGTATGGTAAAGTAACTGCACATAAATTGTATATGACCAACTATAAATTCAGAGCAGATAGCATTATGGTGCTTGAGGTTGAAGTCTGGGCACTGACTGACCATGATGTGGAAGACGTAGGAGCTGGGCGAAGGGTTGCCATCAGCATGACATTTTAACGTCACGTTATCTCCCTCTACAATGGGCCCCTTGGACATAATTTGGAGGCTCACTTTCTCCGATGGGTCTGAAAGATTTAGAATGCAGAAAAGATGTATAAGAGTCAAAGCTTTACAAACACCTTCCATTAATTCACCATCACACGAGAGCGACTAGATTAATTCCGTTAATAAGCAGCACAGATACAAGTTAGGGATAATACCCAATGAGAGGCCCAAATATCAGGAATTAAATTGATTAGATTCTTGACTCAGCTGTGAATCCGAAAGGTAACATTGTGAAATCAAGATTAAAAACCAGTAACACTGGGTACGATTGACAAACAGTAAAATAATTTGACAGTCAGTTTAACAACAAGACAAGCTAGGTTTCCAGGCTTGGCAGTGCCCCCAAATCAATATAAAAATTTTCGCAAACAAATGATAGGACATTTAACTGTCGGCCACAGCCTGAAGTAGCAAGTTGAATAGCAGATGTTATGTGAGATGATCGCTTATGTGATGCAAATTATCAGTGAGTTCAGATGGCCAGTGCAGTTCTTACAGCTTGTGTACTATAGGCGGAGGCCATTCTGCAGGAGATTGATGCAACAGGGAGATGCAGCTTCCAGTAAGTAGGAATACTGCTGTATTTTAATTTTTCATCTGGCTTTTTGATTGTTTATTGTAGCAGCCTGGTTTGGGTTTGGTGTTGCATATTGTTGTTGTTGTATTTTCTGCCTGACTGGTCATGTTGTTGCTGTCTGATAAGGCTGCTAAGGGAGGGAATCCATTGTTTGCTTTGCACAATTTTACTACATGTTTCTCTGGGCTATATTTAGAGGTCCAAGAAGCGAAGCTGCGCGAACCCTATTGCTTTTGTTCTCATTATTAGGGTTCCAAGCAATAAAGCTGCAGGAAAACTATTGCTTCTGTTCTCATTATTCTTATTATTAGGGGTCCAAGCAGTGAAGCTTGGCTCTTAAGTGATATCACAATATTTCTGGCAATTTTCACAATAACAATATTACTGACGATATCACAAAATGCTGAATATTTTTCTTATTTTTTTAATGTTAATTTCAAGAACAAACTAATTCATTAGGGCCAGCATGAATGTGATTAGTTGCCCTCAACAAATCCAGTAAAAACAAATGTGGCTATACACATATACACAAAGCTGTAGTCTTTCTATATTTGTATTAAAAAATTTATTTATTTATTTAATTTTTTAAGATTTTTTGGGGGGCTTTTGTGTCTTTATTATACAGGACAGCTGAAGAGTGGACAGGAAACAGGGGAGAGAGAGGGGGAATTACATGCAGCAAAGGACCACAGGTGGAATCAAACCCGGGTCCGCTGCGCGAGGACATAGCCTCTGTATATGGGGCGCCTGCTCCACCGACTGAGCCACCGGGCGCCCCCTGTATTTATTTTTTATCCTTTAAAGTAAAGATGGTACTTCGAATTGGAACTTGGCATACTATTTAAAAAATAATAGACAATAAAACATAATAAAGCAAAAAAAAAGCTTCTGCCCTTTACGCTTTTCACTTCTTATCAGCCCTTCATCTTGTAACATTTGGCCTACTGTACAATAGAAATAAAAAATAGAAGAAAAGTAACATTTCACAAAAAAAAACATCTGTCTTCTCTTTTAAATGTTCTCCAGCCTTTTAGTCATCTTCCTCCTCTATTTCTCATTTATTATTCTCCTTCTTCCATCATTATCCATATCTTTTATGCATACATTTCCAAATGTTTTTAAATAACTAAATAATACCTCACTGGGAACAAATCTAAAATGACAATAAATTAAATCAGAATTCTGACGTCAAAATACTGAAATAAGTTTAGAAATACTGAAGAGCATCATTCAGTATCAGCTCCTTCCTGCTCTCCTCTCTGTGCTGCTGCTGTGAGCCTGCCTGCACGTCACATCAGAGGGAGGGGCTGGGTGTCCGTCCAACTGCAGTAAAGTTAGAAAGATATTCAGATATACGAACTTCCGGGGTCAATAACTCACAAACAAAAGCTTATACTACAGCACTTAGTTCTTTAAGTGCTGTTGTAGTATAATGTAAGTATAAGCAGCAGGAGGTGACTGACGTGTGAGGTGACTTTGGTGGCAAAAGATGCTATTACAGTGAAGTTACTGAATATTATTCCCAATAAAAATTCCCCAAAATTGCGTAAGAGCACCTTTTCCCAAACTAAGTGATGTAGTCTAAGCAGCAGGAGGCGACTGACGTGATGTAATTTTGGTGGCAAAAGATGCGATTACAGTGAAGTTATTGAATATTATTTCCAAGGAAAAATTCCCCCAAATTATGTAAAAGCGCCTTTTCCCAAACTAAGTGCTGTAGTACAAGCATCAGGAGGTGATTGACATGTGAGGTGATTTTGGTGGCAAAAGATGGTATTACAGTGAAGTTATCGAATATTATTCACAGTAGAAATTCCCCCAAATTGAGTGAGCGCACCTTTTCCCAAACTAAGTGCTGTAGAATAATCAGCAGGGGGTGACTGACATGTGAGGCGATTTTGACGACACTAAATTTCACAGAAGTGAAGTTATTGAATTTTTTTTTGTGTGTGTGTCTTTTTGGCATGGCCACTTGTAGACGGTCCCTTTGCTCACGGTCTCGCTGCTGGCTGCGCATAGAGACCAATGTAATTCGCACATGACGGAGGACCGTTTGTTTTGATAAAAACTAGGTTGTAGCTCATTGTCTGTGCAGCTGCGGTTGGAGAGAGGTACAGTTTACTTCCGAACAAGGTTTTGTTTGTGAGTTATTGACCCCGGAAGTTCGAATATCTAAATATCTTTCTAACTTTGCCGCATTGTCCGTCAGCAGCCCACACAAGAGTCTGCAAGATTTTGTATTCGTGGCAAGCTTAGCTAAACGGTTAGACGACGTAACAGTTAACGTTAGCTTCTAGCTGCTGAGCTAGCATGCTGTGCTTGACTATGCTGTGGACAGACGGAGCAGATTGAAATGTTGTGTTCTACACGTTCACGTTCATGCAGATTAAACACGTATGTTGATTAAATTGCAGCTTACTTATAGGAAGTTCCAGCGTAGCGTTACTTGATGTCAACTCAGCTAACGTTAATCTTCAGGTTACCTTCAACTTGTCAACTTGACCGCTCTGTTGTTGGACCCCATAAATGCGCGCACGCTCGTGTGTGCAGCGCTGAAACAGGGTGCGCACACAAAGAGGGGGCAGAGAGATTCTGCAGACTAGATAAAGAGTTGGGGGAAAATATGCATTTTTAAAAAAAACGTATCCAGAGGGATCTTTTCCTCTAAAAAAATGGACCTTATCGCGATATTAATTTTTGCCCCGGGATCAGAAATGATCCCAGGATTATTTTATAATAACGGTACGATATGGCACACCCCTATTCAGCACTCTTATGTTTTGGGCAGTGTCAGCAACAAAATTCTTTTTTTCCTTAATTCCGGGGTTCCAGACAAATCTATCAATACAAGCCACGTCCCTTTGCACATGGAAAGATTTCCGCCATTTTGAATTTCAGCCAATTTGTTTTTTCGCAACTTGTCCTGGAGATTTTGATAAAATTCCACAAAACCTTGTGGGAAATAATCTTTAGACCGATACTAATGAAAATCTATAAGGATAATGGATTGAAGCAAGTACGAGCAATTTAGCCACTGATGAACTTTTGCTGAAATGTATGTAAAAATTCATTTTTCATCAAATCAACTCCAAACTTTAGACAAATGTTAAGAAGTGGTTTTTGAACATATCTGATAAAATAAATTCCATTTCACCTGTAGGGGGTGCCAAAAAAGTGAAAAGTTTATATTTCGTAAACGGACACTTCCATTCGAACAAAAGTGGGTTTAAACAATCTTAAGTCATCACTCAGTCTATGCAAAAAATTCAGAATGACTGATTAAAAGAAAAAAAAACAAAAAAAGAAACAAAAAATCCAATTTTCCATACATGTACGCTCCAAACTTCAAAAAATCATAAAAGAATCACCCCGAAAATACACTGCAAGCGGAACGGCTCCGGAATGGCTCCACTCCGGAACGACAGCGTACTCCGCTGTCTGCCAACTCACACAGGATCTGTTTGTGATGCGCACTGCTGCGGCTCCGCCGGACACCAAGAGTCGCGAGGACACACGAGATCTTGCGAATTCACGCGTAATCGAGCGCAATTGCCGGCTGTAGTCTCTTGGAGGAAGAGGCATTCATTCATTCATTCATACAGTAGAAGAATAGAGAACCACAGTA
>JAPQLA010000006.1:2908103-2930304 GCA_029822935.1 Naso vlamingii | reverse complement strand
AGTCAATGCACTGTCTCTATATTGAAACGTCATCTGATCGGCCTGCTTTGATCTATTTTGAGAACTCCGATCAAAACTGATAGGGGCATTATCGGCCGACTGCGATCGGTTGCCGATCGATCGGTGCATCTCCAGTGTTTAGATAAGAAGAAACAAACTTGTCCCTCAAATATCAAAAGTTTACAAAATTAAAGAGACATTGGTCAACAATAAACTCATCAATAGGACAGAGCTATTATTATTATATATTTTCTCGGCCCTGACTAAAATATAAGGATGTCAGGATTAATCGATTTTACTATAAAATGCAAATATAAATGTCACGTTAGGATAACCATAAGAATTCTGTAAGCTATCTCAAGTGACACCTCATTTATGCGGGAGGGGCGGGAAATCTTTCACAAGTCGCAACGGGAATTACATACTGTGTGTGGGTGTGTGTAGTCACACTGTGCACAGCGTGTCACTTAACTTGCCCAGCAAGTTGAAAAGCTTTAAATGGCAGAGGGAACTGATATCTCAGAATTATATCCACCAAAGAAACTCATTACGTTTATTTAAGCAGTGTACAATCATTTCGGAGTTTAAAAAAATGACCAGGGTGCCGTGGTCAATGATGGATATCCCATCTGCAGAGCCTGCTGCCAGAAAGTTGCTGCCAAAGGCTCCAACACGTCTAATTTGTCCCAACATCGTCGGGATAATCATTCATTCCTGCATGCCCAAGTCAAGGTAAAAAACTATATCAGCTAAATGCACTAAGCTGGCCCTTAACTGTGTAACTCCTCCAGAGCAATGAAAATCATCGAAGTTTACAGACAAACAGACACGTGGCATGAGGGGGGACAGAAGAAGGAGGCGGAGGGGCTTGCTCTCTCTTTCCACCTTTTGATTAAAAGAATGTTTTATTGGCATGAATGTTTAGTGAATAATATTGCTAAAGCCATAGATAATGGATACAACATTTTTAATTAGACAAGTCAACAAAGAGTATATCATCATCAGTTTTAGGCTATCCAGTTAGTTGTTTAAGTGCAGGCCTAATGTTTACTTACTTAAAAATAAGTTATCCCTATGGTTAATATGCAAGTCTAATATTTGTTTGGCTACACAAAATTAATTTATAAAGATTAATGGGAAAAGAGAGGAGAGATGGAGATAATTATATCATAAATGATAAAGTTATTTTTATTTGTAATATAATTATATCTGAGTGTGTGTGTGTGTGTGTGTGTGTATTTATAATAGATAAAACAATGTTGACAACCATGTAAATCGTAAAACCGTGATATTTTCTCTGACAATAATCGTTACACCAAAATCTGACATTTTAACATTCCTACTATAATACAGTTGTGAATATGTGCAGCGAGCCTTAAGCATCTGTCTGTATCAAAAATTAAGGAAACAAAATGGCACATAAGCCCCTTTTGTTTCTCAAATGTAAAACCAAAGGTTGGTGTGAGATCTCCAGAGTGCTATGGGCATGAACAGGAATACCAGGAAGATCATGGCCTTGAACTGATGTCACATTCAGAAGGAGATGAGGGCCAGAAGGCCACAAAAAATCAACCCTGCTCTTCAACAAATCAACACTGCAAACATTCCAGGCTTGTAAGCAATGGAACACCAGGCCTGGAGGCTATGAGTGTTTCTCAAGTGTTTTCATTCCTCCATCAGCCACTATTGTTTGAGATCAGATTTCCTTCATTCCCACAAACACCTGCCACTGACAGAAACTTGTGAAATTTCCAAAGTGAATAACACATGGTTTCAACTAGGCCGCAAAAAGAATGTTTTCAAAGTTCATTTTGCAATCTTCGGTTATTGTCATTTTTAAATTGAACCAAAGATATTGATCATCATTTACAGTATATGTTTGCGATTCTGTTTTTTGTGAGCAAATATTTATCCCAGTATTTTTACTATTTGATTTTAGTGGAAAGAAATTACATTTCCTTGATAAGTAAGTTGTGGCACTGTTTGTGGCCTGCTTTTCCCACCATTCCCACAGCCTAGAGAAAGAAACAATGTTAAAGTGAGGAAAAACAGCCTTTCTGGCTGAGCTCCAAGAGTACTGTGTAGTTCACTGGTAAAGGATGAACATTGGCTATGCAAATACAGACTGTGTACACGCGCATACATTCCTTGCTGGAAGAAAAAGGTGGCTGGGAGCAAAATAGCCTTTTTTCTCTGTTAGTCTCTCTCCCTCTAGCCATGAGTCACAATGGATAAGGTAAGTCATGGAGGTCAAACAAATGCTTGAGTGACTCTGGGGGTGGAGATTACTTAAGAAACCTCTCCCTGGCAGCTGCTTGTGTCTATACCATGCTACTCAAAAAAAACCAACAACCTGAAATCCTAAACTCAATAAAATGGATTGTAAGTATCTATTTTTCTCCCATTGTGAAAAAAAATATCTTTCTGTCCTGCGAGGCGCTTCACTCCTTATTACTCAGATGCATCAGCTGAGGAATGCAGACCATTCTGATGTCTGAGGAGATCAACTATTCTTATTTCAACCATGATAGAAAGAAATGGATTAGGGGTCTTCAGTAGGTTTAACGTGTGCCAGAACAAGGTAAATGTGATTAAAAACCAGACCAAAGTACGAAATTATAGAATGAAGACAATGAAACCTCTAAGAAGTAGAAGACATTTACAAAATAGTACAGGATCAAACATAAACTGCTAATCTCTGTCCGCTGTGGGGCTGAAATAGCAGAGGCAATAGGAATTGTGTAAGGAAGTCACTAGGACCTTATTATGCTTATTTGCACAGGAATTGACCCTTTGCTTGGTCTGTCAAGCTGCCGGTGCTGCTGAAAACCCACTGGCAGGGACTCCGTGGTGTGCTGGGTTATGAGAAGGACGCTGCACACTTTACTTTCTTGTGACTTTTCTTTCTGTGACTGTGTGAAAATATGATGTTTTCTCATCACAAGCTGGATTATAACAGACAGTCAATTCCTGTGCTTATTTGCACAGGAATTGACCCTTTGCTTGGTCTGTCAAGCTGCCGGTGCTGCTGAAAGCCCACTGGCAGGGACTCCGCGGTGTGCTGGGTTATGAGAAGGACGCTGCACACTTTACTTTCTTGTGACTTTTCTTTCTGTGACTGTGTGAAAATGTGATGTTTTCTCATCACAAGCTGGATTATAACAGACTGAGTGACAGCTGATTGACATGAGTCGTCCAGCATGGGCTGAATGTGCAGCAACAGATCAGGTAATAAAGGCAATGCCTCAAGTGTAAATCTCTGAATCTTCTTCACGACGCTGTGTGTTGGTAGACTTTTGGTCATGGGTCATCTTCACCTCCTGTCGAGGCTCCAAAGGGAGCAGCACAGGCCTCACAGGTGAATGTACTTACGCGTTTTATTTAACCGTGTATATACTGAGGAAACAGATCAGCTGACTGATCGCAAAACGTTTTACTTGCTTTTGACATTTTGTATTGCCGTGGCGGTCACAGCAAAATGTCACGAGCTAAGACACTGCTCCTACTTCTCGAGATGATGCGCTGTACTCCCTCCTTCTCTTCGGGGAGCTCTGGTAAAATTTGTGAACGCGTGTAATAATAACCATTTACTGCGTCTCAGTTGATGTAAAACAAAGGATCGGCTTCCATTTGCAGGATTGTCCCACAGTAAAATTCCAGCTTTTCAGGATCTTATTAAATTATGCGCAATACTCGCAATCCTGTGAGTATCGCCCTGTTAAGGCCCGACCAATTCCAGGTCTATCTCTGACTAATTGGGATCCACATATTAATTGGCTGATAGAAGCTAATGTCTTTCCTAATAAAGTGCAGGCAACGTGTCTTGGTTTTACTTAGAAATTCTGTCTTTGTGCTGTTTTTCCTGTAGAGCGCGCTCTGACTCAGTACTCATTAAGTCAGGACAGTCTCCAAGACACACCCACCACACTCCTACCAGTGCTGCTGCAGTGGAGACCAGAATAGAGCAGCTGGAGCAAAAGAAAACTCAGCTAAGCAGAGCAGAGTTTGCCTTCACGGTAGGTTTGTAACTAATTCGTGAAAATAACAGTGACTAACTTTCAATTCAACCCCCTTGTCTATAACGTGTTACATCAAGTTGGTCACACTTATCTGCTTGCTATGTTAGCAAGGTAGGCTAACCTAGCTTAGCTAGCAAACAACTTTAACCAAGGTCAGCAATGGGGCAATGGCCAACTGAATCAAAGTTGATGAAATACATTGCTGGCCTGGAAAGTAGAATATTTTCCCTATCCTTTCCTCTTCTGCAACAACTGTCATGTCACCCTTATTGATCATAATTTCACTTTGGCATATAACCCTATGACAGAGCACATGTAGGCTAATGTTATATTCACAACAGTATACTGTACATTTCTCTGTCGGATAACGTTTAATTGAGAAACTTAACTGTTTGTGACTATTTTACATTAAAAACAAAATATTTAATAATAGTTTTAAAAATATTTAATATTTTAAAAAATGACATGTTTTGATAATCAGGAAAAGGCTTCTATGTTTGAAGTTTGGTTCATAATGACACAATGGTTGAGACTGATAGATTTGTTTAGAGGGCAAAGGCAGATGCATTCACCATGTTTTGCCAGAGACTTCACTTATTGTGTTGCCTTTACACCTACCTATTACCTTAATATAAGGATAATAATAAATTCGTCATCAGTAAATATCAGCTATATTCATGCGCCTTGCAGTGAGAAAATGTTTAATGTCAGAGTTTAAAAATGCCCCACAATAACATTAGTCAAGCATATTTGTAAAACTTCTTTTTTTTTGTAGTACAATACACAGTTATTTGTCACTTAGTCTCTATAAACAGACTCTACATTCACTGAATGTAGAGTCTGTGGGCAAGGCAGGGCAATCTTGGTACTGGTAAAGCCCTGGTTTCCGGTTGCAGTCTTTTGTAGTCCGTGTAATTAACGGCGGACTGTTAACTGTTGATTGTGTGGAAAGCTATTTGTGAAAAGATCCGCTGGTAGATGTGGTCTCTCAATTCCAACTCCATTCTCGAGTCGGACTGTAAACAGTCAGACTGTAAACAGTTAGTGGCATGCAGAGAAGGAAGTCAGAAACAGAAATGTGCCTCCTCTAACGGAAGCCCAAGAATAATGGGGCTTGTCCCCAGAGGCTGTACCGCTGTCTACTGGAAGTCATGGCGAATGCAGCCAATGGGTTCAGAGATTGTGTGTCTGTTTTTTTAATGCATAAAACATTCAATAAAACACAAGCCGGAGCATAAAACAGGGTGTGGAAGGTGCAGCAGAGTTGCTTCCCAAGGAGTATCCTGCTACAGCTAGCTTGATTTCCAAATAAAACAAACCCCAGTTTTAAAGTGATTCTTTTAATTTTTTATTCATTTTTTCATTTTTCATTTTCATTTTTTACAATAAAAGTATTGTTAAATAGCAAAACGTTCTGCCTCCAATTCATACATTTGTCACAAGTGTTTCACTCATGTTTGAGGGATTAAAAAACCCCCTTTTTTTAAAACAAGTTTTGAAAAATTAAATGCCCAATATATCAGTTATCAGATTTTTTTACTCCCAAATATTGTTATTAGCATAGGCTCCAAAAATCGCTTAAGTACATCGTTTTGAAAAAATGTGCATCGAAGCATCGCATGGAGCCCACAACAAAGATAACTAAACAAGTTTTTATCGTAACGTCATTGTTACATTATTTAAGTCATTTTAAAAAAACTGATAATCAAAAAATTTGTCTTAGACTAGTCAAAAAATAATCATTTGATTAGTAGACTTTTAGAAACAATAATCATTAATAATCGTCTTGTTAATACAGCTGTCGGGTTTTTAAAATGGCTGTTGCCAGTTGTTGGGATTTGCAACTTAATATATTGGCTATCAAAATTAATTGATTAATTATTAATTAATTGATTGATTATCATAGATAATTATTAATTATATTGAGTAATAAGATCAAATGCCCCTGATGAGCTTAGTTGATAGCTTCCTTTGTGGCAGATGAGAAACATGTTTATTCAAAAACAGTCCTGTTGAAATCCCTTAAATGAACACCTTCATCTGTGGATCTCAACACTATACTGGCTCCTGAGTTCTGCCAATCAATGAGCACTTACTTCACTATAGTTCTTCATGTGCGGCAAAAGTATCTACTCTGGAGTTGGAGCTAAAAAAGTTCCTCAAAACGTAGTTCTAAGAACTATAATAGTTCACAGTTCCTGCAGGGCGGATGCAATAAAACAGGAGGTTCGTAGAACTAAGTTCCTATAACTGTGAAATGGTTCCTGTGGTCTGAAAATGCCTTTATTCACACCCACACTGAAGGCTATTCACTATTTGGTGTCTGTAAGCAGAAAGCCATTAAAACTGTAAACTTCAATATTTCTTTATGGTCATCCTAATATTTAACATTATTGTAGGGTTTCCTGATAACGTGCAGCCCTACTGCATACTGTATCCCCTTGGTTTCTTTTTACTGTTGATGTTTTTATAAATGTTTTATGATGTGCTGACCCACTACAGACAATCCAATCTATGTCGCTGTATTTTTTAAGTATTTGTGTTTTTTAACATTGTTATGCTATATGTCTGTTTTGTTTTTGTCTGTTTTTTATGGTCCTTGTGTTCTATTTATCTTTTTACTGTAAGCTGCTTGCTTAGCACCTCAGTTTGCTTCAGGATTAATAAAGAGAATCTAATCTAATCTAAAACCGTATGTAATTGTTGGCCTACTCTAGAAGTAAAACACAGTCCATGTCAACTTCCTGGTGCAACTTGACCTCTCTGTGTCTCTATGTGCAGTGCCCTGTAACAGGAAGTGAAGATGGAAAGGCAAGCACCCATTGAGAATTGAGGCCAATTCATAAGGAAAAATGCCCTCTGCTGCTTCAGCAGGCTGCAGAGGCACCAGCATGTCTGGAGAGCAACACTGTGCTTTTGTTAGTGGATTGCCACAAATTTCAGACTCTCTTGTTAAAAAATATTAACCAGAGTGCCATTCATTACTTAAAAACTTAATTTGCCAAAAAACAATGGGGACTGTAACTATTTTCTTTCTGAGCTTAAAAGACAGCCAAGATTTCTACAGCAATTAAGAGCGAAGAAGAAATTTTGACCTTCAGCAGATGCCCTGATATTATGCTCATTAGTCATGTATAAGACTTGCACTTGCCAGTTAAGTAAAGTAAACAATTTTCTTTTCAATGGAGGTCTTTTACTAAAAGACATTGAGAGTCAACTTGTATCAGCTCCCCATGTTTATCAGAGTAGACATTAATGGACATGACCTGTCAAGTGATGCTCTCCAGCAAATAGTAAAAAAAAAAAAAAAAAAGTCCATCCGCACATGCACTGCTTGGCTGATACAGAGGACAGAGACACTAAAAGAGCTGTGAATGCTTCATGCAGAATATGAAGAAGGAATTCATGAAGAATTTAGAAGATGGTTATCTGAAAAGGACATACAGACGCTGTCAGTAGGACACTGACATTCAGGGTCTGAAATTAACTATTTAACTCACCAGCCAAGTTGGCAGATAGACGAAAAAGTCCACCTGCCAAGCATATATTTTTAACAGGCAAAAATAATAAACAGTTTTTTGTGTCACATACACATTCCTTTCAGTACATTGTATTGATATAATAAGATATTGCTTTACTAGTTGGCTGTGTACTGCCTGTAAAGGTTAAAAAGTGTTTATTCTTTGGTTGTAAGAAACCGCATCAGAGTGAGTGTTCTTTTCTTTGGTCTAGAAAAACCGCGTTGTAGTGAGCGCTCTGTTGTTAGCTCCAGCTATGCAGCATTTTTTTTGTCACATGTGCAGTTGAGCCGTGAGGAGCACACAGCTAAGCAGGCTAGTGATACAACATTATTGGAGTTTTCTGACGCTTGTGCCTGGGAAAATATTTATCTGTGAGTATTATATGTAACAACTGTTAAAGGAGTGTGTATTTCATGAAGAATTTATTATGTTTTCAGAGAGTATGCTCTGTTAGCTTTCAAAGATGCTAACTCTTTTCATTTTGTCAGTTGATGGATGCTAATTGAAATGTGCTTAGCCTACGCAACGCTTTGTTTGTACAGTATTTGGCTGAATTATGTTTCTTTGTGATAATTTTCAGTTTTATGTATTGGATTGGATTGGACTTCATTAAAAGGCAAGAAAAGTTACGCCTTGTGGTTTTTTGAAGAACCTCCACCATTCGTTATCTGACTGTCTAGTTTTGCATGTACGCACTGCGAGGGCAGTACAGGCTGTATCCTTGATTTTTCAACCAATGTAACTCAGAGAGTGAGAGTGAATGGTCTGTTGTCAGAAGAGATATCATCTTTTACAGGGTCACCTCAGGGGTGTGTCCTTTCTCCTTTGCTCTACATTTTCTACACTTATGACTGCCAAAGCCAGCGTGACAACAGATTAATTTTAAAATTTGCAGATGATTCAGCTATTGTCGGCCCCCTCCAAGCAAATGAATATGAACATGGTCTTGTTTTAGATGACTTTATAGGTTGGTAGGGCTTTCCTGCAACTGAGCCTGTCCAAGACTAAGGTTATAGATTTCAGGTCCAGGGCACTCAGCAGTTTATTCTTGAATGAAATGTAGCTGCTAGGAGCGTAACTCAGGGATCAGTGTTGATGTTTCTTCAAGGCTGCTATACTCAGTGCCTATTATCTCATTAGCTTTTTACCATTGTTTTGTATTTTGTCTTCTGTATTTTTATGTTCTTTTGATGCCTTGCTGCAAAACCAGTTGCCCTGAGGGTACAAATGAAGTTGAGTTGACTATGTTGAACACAAACTTAAAAGGAGTTCAGTGGGAGAGGATATTGTTTTAAAAAAAAAAAAGATATCAGTACCTGTTTTCAATTCTTTGGTTTTATGTTTTAGCCCTTTGACATTTTCCACTTAATCTTTAAAATAAAATTTACTACTACATCAATTTACTACAACATTAAGTTGAGCTTGTTTCTGAATACAGTATTAATAAAATAAAGCTTAATAAAAGCAGAAATCAATTTTTTTTCAGGCACAGGTCTAAGTTCTAGGTGCAGGCTGCACGAGTGGGTGTGGTAATCTTTTTTTTGATAATTTGGTGAACAGAGATGCAAGCTCACCTGCAGTGCAGCTTAGCCCAGTGGTAAAGTGAGGGGAATAGACAATTAAAAGGTGTGTCACAGCTGATTTTTATCATGGCTAATCAGTTCAACTCCTCTCATTTCCTTTAAGACCACTGTGACCCTGCAGCGTATTGTCAATTTCAGCTGAAGAAGGAGCAGACTGGTGCCAGCCAAACTTTACACAAAAGGAAATTGATGTGGCCTGTTATCCAGGAAGTTCAGGCTTGTGACAGCAATTCATTTATAACATGCTTACAATGTCACTGATGTTGTGGTGTGAAAAGCATAAACATTCCAGATCAATTTAGGTGCTTCATATCGCAAACTTCACAGGTAGCATTGGACCTATTATCACACAGCAACACTGGTCATGCACGTAACAACTCACGTAGATTAATAAAAATCCACAAACCTCAAAGAACACAAGTCCTTCCCTGATCTGAGAAAAGCATTGTTTTTAGAGCTCTTTATAGCTGAATCCAGGCTAGAGATCGCATACATGTTCTGTCTGTCCCAGGTTGATTCTTTATGTAATTAAAAATGATTACGTGCCCTGCTGACGAAGGAATCGAACATCAAAGCTTAACAGTTTCAGTGTGATCCGAGCATGTCTCATAACTGCAGTGTTTAAAAGTGAAAAAGCCCAGATCTATTAAAAAGATATGGCTCAAATAATCTCCAAAATGCACAATATATTTTTATCTGACGAAAAATTCTGCCTCAACCCATATTGGTGGCATTTTCCCTCAAAAAACATTTTCCCTGCGGTCTCAAAGTTTATTGCTCTCCTGAGTTGATAAATTGATGGAGACTAGAGAAACGTCAGTATAGAAAACGCATGTGAAAAGTTTATTTGAACATTAAAAAAAGACTGACTTAACGTCACATTTTCTATCATAAAAATATTGACTCTTGTCCAAGTACAGGTACTTGTATGTCAGTAACACAGACACTGTTAATTATAAATATCCATGCTGCTTTATGTCTTTGGTAGCTGCATTCAATTGACAGAGTGGCTGCGTCATGACATGCATTAACTGCCTGATTCACATCCACTTCAACAGAGAAAAGACAGTTTCAATTTTTGTAATATCACTGAAATAGAATGTTTTATTCAAAACTAACATTTTGATTATTTATGTAGCCTAAAGAAATATGGAGGACAACCACCAAACCTGCCTGTAAGATTTTGGATAAGACTGGTCATGTGCGCTCTTGACCACAAAAACCACGAAAATAGTGCTCCGCCAGCTGCGCTGCACTTTAGACCTGGTTTGCAACGGGGAGAAGCTTAGCACAAATTCACTACCGAAATAACACCAAAATTGTACTGCAACAGCACATTTTTATTGACCAACCCTCTGTTGCGCTGCTTCACTAAGCTCTGCCTGGTTTATGAAAACAGCAACTTGGTGCAAATGGAGAAAAAAGCCTCTAGTGCTGCACAAGATTACAAATACATCTAGACCTGCGCTTAGACCAACTTTGTGTTGGCATGAAAACAGAACCCATAATCTCTCCACCTGGACCTGGGCCTGCCCCGGGGCCTCTACCCAGCTGGATGTGCATGGATGCCTCCCTGGGGAGGCAAACAGAAGGCATCCTTACCAGATGCCCGAACCACTTCAACTGGCTCCTTTCAAAGCAGAGGATCAGTGGCTCTACTCTAAGCCCCTTACAGATGGCTGAACACCTCACCTTATCCCTAAGGAAGATGCTACTCACCCTCCTGAGCAAACCCATTTCAGCTACTTGTATCCGCGATCTCATTCTTTTGGTCATGTCAATTTTTACCATGATTTTTGGACAATGCTGACTTCTACAGGGAAAACCAGAGATCAGCTCAGGATTTGTTTTAAGGATGCACAACATATCGATTAAGCATTGTCACTGTGATGTGCACATAGTAATAGTCACATCACTGGACCTGCGATACCCTATTTCAAAAATAAATAATATAAAAATACGTTTCATTGATAAGTTGTGAAAACCCAACTGAGCATTTTAGCCTTCACTTCATCACAACGTGACCATGATGACAGAGAAAAGGTGTGTCTGCAACTTTGCCTCAGTCCTCCGCATGCACGGAATGTGTATGTGCGTGCACTTTAAGCTGAGAGGTTGCATCCTCTGAATGAAGAGTAGAGTTTTGTCCTCAGTCTAGAGCTACTTTAAAAAACTGCGATGGCAGCAACTCATCTGCGCACCAACACAGACACCGTTCAGTATGAATATCCATGCTTTCTTACGCTTTGCTAAATACTTTTGACAATTAATGTTACGGTGTGCTGAACGGCTCGATTGCTAACTGAAATATTCAGAGACGTTTCTCTGAATGATTCAAATCTACCATGCTAGAGTAAAACCAGAGTCCAGATTGTGTCTAGACTTCCGTCTGTGGGTCATTTAAACAACAAAATAACTTTGGCTAAATCCAAAGAGGTTCATTATGTCTATGATTTTACAAATTCTAATTTTTGTTTTCTTCTATAACATACAAACTTATCATACCTTTACATGTTTCGACAGCGTTCACTCATCTTCCTCAGAAGCGTCACAGTCCTCTGGACTATTCATGGACTTGGACAAGGCTCGACTAATGCTGGATTTTTGGGGCTAATGCCAATACCAATATTAGGGAGAAAGAAAATTCCGATATCCGATATATCGGCCAATATTCTATAACTAATATTTTGAAGGTGGTTATCAAATACATGTAACAAAGATACGTTATGGAGGCAGGAAATCCAACAAACTTTATTCCAAACATCAGTGTACTGACCAGTAAACACTTCACTTATTACCAATTAAATAATGGATCGCCCTCTGCTGGACAAACTATGTGATTACACCAATTTAAATCACTAGTCCAAGCTTTTTTTCCAGCCTTAAATAACAGTTTTACTATCGGCACTTATTAGAGAATGCCGTTATAGCTGCAATTGGCCGTTATTGGCCAATAATATCGGCAAGCCAATATATCGGTTGGGCCCTTGAAAAATACATTATTTTAAAACTCTGCCTTACGCTAACCAGTGATTCATGCTCAAATGCTAGACATAGAGTCCTAATGTCTGACTTAAAGATTTATTCAAATTTTTTTGCTCATATGATGTAAAAAAACCACATTATCATAGACCAGAGTCAAGATCAAAGTAAATGCTGGTAAAATCAGCTCTCATTCCCATCTCTTTACATATAGGAGCCTGGTCTGGATTCCTCGCATCACTTTTTAAGGCACTGATGCAAATTCCAGCTTAAAATGTCCTTGGTCAACGTAATAAACCCCAATTTTCTCCTGATGGCTCTTCTGTCAATGTGCTAGTGTGTGTCTGTGTTTCTAATTAGAAGTCTGGCACTTTAGAAGCCTTTTGCTTGTGTGAGAATATTATGTGTGAATGGTTGGATACTGATTTGGTTATTTAGCACTCTGAGTGGTTGGAAAATGCTGCAGAAATCTTTAGTATTCATTTATCTTGGATTTTACAGTCTTAAGAGTGGCATATACATGAATGAATTATGAATGTTTGAAAATTATTGCAATACAGTGCTAAAAAATACACTTGAGACTTACGCCAAATCCCAACTCCCCCCAAGAGCCACTACCCCAGCTTTGGAGTTCTCTCCAAAATGTACTGTCTGTTCAAAATGTAGTGAGAAGGGGTAGGGCTGAAATCTTTACTTAGGTAATGGGACACCACTCGTTAAGTCATCAGCAGCCGTGATAGCATATATGTAGCACGACAGTGACGGGGCAGTAGATTACCACAATGCTGGTGCCAGCGGTCATGTTACCAGTTGCATGGGCTTTTATCATCATGCTTTGTTTAATAAATACAAGGAGAAGAAATGAGGAGAGTAGAAGACGTCTCCGATGCATTATAAAGGTGGTGGATTTCCACAAACTATGTCGACTTCGGTCTCCCCCTATGTTTGAAGTCTGCATCTGAAAATGCTCATTTTGGAGGGATAGATCACCACTCTCCCTTTGTTCCTGAGAGAAAAGGGACACACTACCTCCGCAGGTATGCGCAGAATGGAGGGGTAAGGCCAAGAGGTATGGCCAAGGGGGGAATTGGGACACGGCCTTAGACTCAAGTCATACTTAGTCACACACACTGATATGAGACTTGACTTGAGTCTCAACCTCAAAAGACTTCAGACTTGACGCGGACTCAAAGTTTGGGACTCTGAACAATGTTTTTTTTCCCTTTTGTGGAGTAACAAGGTTTGACAAGCTAAATCTCATTCCCTTTTTAATGTACATACGTCATTACCCGAGTGCAATATTTACTACTCTCTGTTATTGAGTACATGATTTTAATTCCTTAGATATAGCTATGCTGTGTTCTAAGCAGATCGACTGGCATGCAGTAGATGAACACTCATTATCACCATAAGAGACATGAGACTTGACTTGAGACTAGAGGTGTCACGATTCTCTAAATCCTTGATTCAATTTAATTTCTTGTTTATAAAGTCACGATTCGATTCTCAATCATTTTTTTGATATGTTTTTTCTTTAGAACAGATGACTATGCCATTTTTAGACTAGTCTAATCTAGTCTAGGATCATTGGTTTTATGCCCTGATAACTCACTTAATTTTTTAATTCTTATATTAATTAATAAATGAGCTGCATGGTGTCATGAGTGATAATAATGTATTATGTATGTATGGACCCAGTCTTTATATTTGTCACAAGTACACAGTACAATGCAAAAAAACCCCTGTCCTCTGCATTAAGCCCATCCTGTTTCGCCCTCCCCTGGATAGGTCCAGGAGGGGTGGGCAGCCATTATTTAACCTAATGAGCATTGTTGTCGTAAAATATTTCCTCAACTATTTTTTATTATACGTATGTTAAATAAATGTGCTTTAGTCACGTAGTCATGCTTAAAAAAAAAAAAAGTTTACAAAATTACAATTACAATAGGCACTGTCACTGGCAAACTTTTTTGTCTTTTCAAAGACGTCAGCCATGGATGGTGTTGAAACTTTATTTAAAACTTTGTTTTAATGTTTTTGTCTCAGAATTTTCCTTAAATTAGCTGAGTCTGATACAGCACTACATTGAACCTCACCAGTGCCGTGCAGCACAATACAACCGTGCGCTCTCAGCGCATTGACCTGAATTTAATGAAGCCTCGGGGTAATTAATTTGCCTCCAGGCATTTTCGTAATAGAGTAACTCAATTTACTCGAGGAACTGTTTCAGCTCTAAACGTTACATGTTATCATCATGTTATGTTGGAGGGATAATGTGCTTTCCACAACAGAGTTTAATGTGTTATATACGCTAGTTGTTTATCTGCACTAATTCATGATGAATGCTGCTAATTAACAGGCCTGTTAAAGTAATTGTGTCTAATGTAAGGCTGCTCAACAGTGCTAATGAAGCCACATTTCACTAAAGTTACTATGTTTAGGTGTGTGTATGTGTAACTGTAGTACCATCTCTGCCGGATTATATAACAGTGAGATATCAGTGAAATATAAACATGAATGGTTGGAGTAACATTACTGGAGGATTACCGCTTTCACATTCTGCCACTGTTGTTGTGATTTGGCTAGCCTTCAACGTGTGTGTAGTTCAGCGTCTCACGCTGCCCAGCAATGGCAGGGTCCAGTGCTATACCCTCTCTCCCAGCGGCCAATCATAGCAGCACCTCACTGACTTAGCGTCCCATCCTCCCAAGGACAGCACATTGTTAATGAGGGTAGAGACAGAGTAGAGACAGAGGAGATAGAGCAGGGCCACAGAGGCTGGATTTTATATACTTTTTGCAACAGAATTCATGACCGTGTTACAGACTCATAAGACACATTTAAAACAGTTAAAAACAGCATAAAATGGGACCTTTAAGGGCAATTTACGCTTACAAAATATCCAACAGCAGGAACCATGTTAAGTGGTCAACAATGGAGTTGAAAGTGCTTTAACACAAACATGGTGACCTACAAATGTAGTCCTTTCATCGAGCATCACGGAACCTTCAGGGGAAAACATGACATGAATGCTTGCTTTGTGAGGTCCCTGAGATGCACCACCCACTTTTCTGTCTTCTCTGGTGCCCGCGTTGTCAGCTGCAGCTCTTTGTAAGCAAGACACAAGGTGCTTCACACACTTCTCTGTGCATATTAGTCCAAAGAAAAAAAAAGTTCCCTCAGCACTCCCCGCATGTTTGTACCCTACATACATATACATTGTGTAACACAATACTTAAGCATGTACAGAAATACCTCTCTGTAAAAAAGGAACTTGCTTCTAAGATGATCAGGAGAAGTCTGCAAACTGTCAGACAGAAGTCACGGAGCAGACGTCTGGCTGAAAAATCTAATTATCTTGAAAAGACAGGCCAAGTGTCTTTTTGAAAGTGCCAGTGGCTTTGACCACATAAAAAATGTGGAAGATTCAAGCTGATGAAACATGCACCGAAAGCAGCAAGTCTTTAGCATATCTGCATCAGATGGATGAAGTTTCTTATGCCAAAAATAAACAAGCAGCTAATGACTGAGGTGATTATCAAGTATTTATTGTGTTAGCTTACACTACATGATTTTTAGCTTAAGGGCCCTGACACACCAGTGTCTGTGTCGGGCCATTGGTGTCTGTCTGTCACCCTAGCTTTTGCAGTGCGTCCCACACCGTCCATTGACGAATGAAAACACTCTAATAAGCTGTTTCCCTACAGTAGTAGCAGTAGCAGTTCAGGAAGTCTGAGATTTACTTTTGAATGACTGGACTCATAAGTCAACTTGTAAAAAATGAAAAGGTAAAAGATGTGCAAACTTTTTAAAATAAGTTTAATTGAACTTCTTAGCTCTCAACACAAGTCTAGGAAAGCCCCTTCAGCTTTTTGTTGTAGTATCCATGATTTCACCCAAGAGCAGTTTCTCATATTTTTCTCCTCCGCCTCTTTTTCTTCTTTCAAAACCAAAAGACCAAGTGCTGTCAAAGCCAGTGCCATTAGCAACTATTTATCAGACGCATTATCTTTTAAAAGCATGTAACATTATGCTGTGAACCATCTATTCAGTGGGGAAAATAGTCTGTAAGTTAGTAAATGCCACTTTATAATAAGGCTATTTGTATATTTGCATTGCCAGTTCTTTAGTTTTCTTGCAATAAAACCTCACCTGTTAGTCTGGAGAATTATATTCTACACAGGCATAGAATGCATGCTGAAGTCAATAGGGCTGTAGTCTTTGCAGTGTGTTCAAGTGCAACTTTTTGTGTGTTTTTTGGAGGAACATGTGTTGTGAGTTGCCATTATTTGATGTCAGTTTTCTGTGTCATGACTCACAGACCCCTTGCTAAGCTGCACTTCTCAGGAATGCAGGTCAAACAACAGGTCAAATGCTTGCATCTCAAATATCAGGTGTAGTCTTGTACATAAATGCAAGTGTGTTTAGTTTAAAGGGAACCTGTTTCTAAATGGCAGATAAAAGGCAACTGAGAATGTACAATGATTTTTTTTATCAACTGTGTTCTGCTGGCAGTAAGTTATTTATTTTTTTCAAACATTCCTTTGTCATCATTATGTGTTGTTCAGTCTAAATTTCAGATATCAGTGTTTTTTAGATGTTCTTTTTTCATAAAATTCATCTTTGTTATGTTCAGCGGATAAATGCTAAATGGTTAAAAGGTCTGTGACAGTAGACAAGGCTATTTTATGCCATTAAATGATCCACGATGCCTTTTCAGTAGAGTAATTGGATACTTTAGGAATCAATGCTAATCTTAAGACCTGAATTTCTTCATTAACTCAAAGATTCAGAGCCTGGACACAGAACCATTCTTTGAAATGTTCTCATTATGTTTGCATTTCCCAAGTTAATTTTTTGAGTGAGGTGGGGCATAGGGGCTCAAAAGCCAGCTGTAGCAAGGGCAACAGTGCTCAATGGTATTGCTTAAGACTTCCTTCAATTCAGTGGTGTTAGAGCTTTCTCTCCTCTCTTGTTCCATTTAGGTACGACTCTCAGCTGCATCCAGCTGATTTAGATCTAAGGCTGCAATAATGACCACTGGTTACTGGGTTTCAAGCACAGCTTAGACTTCTTTTGTAGCTACTGATATGTTTGTGTTTGAGTGAGTCTTAGCAGGATCCTTGGGAGGTTTTTCACTGTAAAGCAACAGCTAAACAACAGCTAGCTCTCTGTAAAAGCATTTAATCAGCCTTGAATAAAAAGGACACTAACGCTGGGGACACACCGGAGGCGGACACGCCGCGAAGCGCCATTTCCCATCCGAGCAGCCGCCTCGCTGTCCACACCAGAAGTGCATTTCTCCGCGCCGGTCAACAAGCTCCTCTGCTCGTCTGCCCCTTTCTCGCCAAATATTGGACTCTGTGTGTGTGCATGTATGTGCGTGTGTGTCGGTCTCTGTTAACTGACAGATGCATATGTAGACATGACAACCACACGATTATTAAACAGGGTGTTTTGTTTTGGCATTTGTTTTATTTTGAAAATTGGCCGGATTCTCTGTGCCTTTTCTCTGTGTGACTTCCTGTCAAGTGCAGTTTGCTCTCATCTGCTCTGTTCAGCTTGACAAGGGCGCACGCGGCTTGCGGAAAAAACAGAGCAGACGCCGAAACTGGTGCTTCAGAGTGGTTTGCGCCGCGGCACTCCACACCGCTGCAGCGGGCGGTGTGGACAGTCAGACTGGATTACATGGACGCTGAACGGAGACTAGCTCCGCAACGCTTCACGGCGCGACGGCATCCGGTGTGTTTTAGCTGTAACTCTTATAAATGTCTGAGGTCAAAGGAAGGAGTTTTATGCGCTTCAACCGCCATACATGGAGCTGGAGGCCTGTCTGGTGCTCTCAAAGTAGGGCATGCAAAACTCAAGAGACAGCTTCAGAAGATGTCCAAAGCACACTGGAGTACACGTATCAAGGCAGCACAATTTTCACAGCACATGTCGTCAAAATGTTAGTAGTAATAAAATTGTGCTACCTTGAGTGTTCTTTGGACATCTTCTGAAGCTATCTCTTGAGTCTTATGAATGTCTCCAATAAGGTTTTAAAACAAGTCAGCTTATGATGTCACAGGTTGTTTTGGTACCTAGTAGTCAGAGTATGAGGTTCAGTTTTAGTCAGTGGTGTCGCCTGGCCTGGGCATCCGGGGCTTTAGCCCCAACGTTTTTTCTTTGGCCCCGGATAATTCAACTTCAGAAGAAATAATGATAACTGTACATTAACGAGCCACTAAAGAAGTTGTAGTTTTCCATTTTCAGTGAATGCAACACAGGATGACGTCTCGACGCCAAGACCAATCAGAGAGAGGGGTTGCGTGAAGCTTCCGTGTTTTATTGGCTGATCTAAACCGTTGGCGCGCTGGATTCAGCGAGACGTTTTAGTAAGAAAATAATGGCACCAGAGCGATTGATAACGCGAAACATGGATGTAAGGCGGTTTTTCAAACAGAAGGAAGCTGACTCGGCTGAGGCTCACGTCTCTGGGGAGCTGTCACCAGAAACAGGTAAATGAATAACTTACATTCTGTTTATTCCTTCAAAATTATGTGAAACGTGTAGTGTTAGGTTGGCGTGCCGGCGGGGCTGCGGGACAGCCCTCCCCAGTGATAGACGCTCTTAGGCGGACTGAAAATCCCTGAAGGCTCGGTACTCCTATAGAGCAGCTAAAGAAGCAAGTGAAAGAAGGAGTCAAGCAAGTGAAAGAGGGAAAGAAGCAAGTGAATGAAGGAAACAAGCAAGTGAATGAGGGTCTATTCTGGTGTCATTCATTATACATTTCTTTTTTTTTCTGGTAGTAGAAGATGGAAGTAATGACCAGATGGAGAGATAAGAGAGCAAGTGAAAGAGGAAGAGCAGAAAGTGATGGAGAATCAGATGATGGAGAGGTAAATCCTACAGCATAATGAGTTAGCTTCATCTGAAAATAGTGTGACTGAAAACAGTTTATCTGTTTTTTTGCAGATGTGTGACAGAGAGCAACTCCTGGAGAGAAACAGCAGCAGTCTATAAAAGTGAAAGGTACAGTAACACTGAATGACATTTATCTGAAAATTGTCTATGTGAAAAAAGAAATGTTTTTAAAATATTTCATTTAATATGTTCTGTTGTCATTCAGTATACATTTCTTTGTTTTTCTGGCAGCACATTCAAAGGATGGAAGGAATGAGCAGATGGAGAGAAAAGAGCAGCAGAGACAGAGGTGCAACACAACACAGTAGGAGTGGAAGGAAAAATAAAGTACAAGTTAAAATGGCTCAAAATTTAATATAGCCTACTTAATAAATCTTAAACTGACTCATGTGATGTGCATTTTTTTGGGAAATATGGCTAGTGATATAGTCTGTAGGCATCATCACTCAACTTTTTCACATGGTTTGGTGTTAAAAAAAGCAAACTAAAAATCGCAAATCATGTAACCTCTAACATTTTTTAAAAATTGAGGGGGAATATGACTTGGCTTCAGTCAAAATATTTATTTTTTGGCTTTAATTCCTGTGTTATCTATAAGTGCATCATCCTGTTTCTATCAATATAATTTAATTTTGACACATTTTGAAGTACATGTTGGCAGTATTTGGCTGTAGACAAGACGCAACAAGGCTCAAGAAAGCATAGAGATAGAGCTTTTTTCCCGGGTAGGATCCCCTAGACTTCCCTATAAGTGTCTGGGCTCAGCCCTCAATGTTCTCAGTCCCAAGAAATGCCCCTGGTTTTAGTACATAAAATAACCACAAATTTTTCAGACTGGGGTGTCTGTAGGTGGCCCAGCAAAGAGATTAGCATCTTCACACTGCGTTCCACCCTTTTTCTTTACTATCTAGCTAATGTATTCAAAGACTACAAAGTAAGCAGCACTTTGCAAATACAGTTATCCTTTATTTAATTCAAAGCTTATCTAATAGAGCCTCTCAGTGGTCCACTCTGTTCTAAATAGCTAGGGCTTCTAAGTAGGAATAACCTCTCATCTACATTTATAATCATGTTTTAGTACAAACCATACTCATTCCAAATATATAACTCACACAATCTCCTTACCACATTCACAAGCTTACTTGATAAAAGGTGTAACAATCTTTAACTGTTGTGTCTGTACAGTAAAAACAGGTAAAGAAAGCAGATTTCCTTGAAGTGATTTAGCTATGGGGGCCATATTGATGAATTCTTTAACTTTGGGTGCCGTATTGATGATCGAACAAAATATTATCAAAATACGTTGGTTTGTTTTTTTAAATTATTGCATTTTCTCCTACTCTCAGCAATCCTAATGTTATAAAAAACTTTATGTGAGCCTCTCTTAAATTACTGCAGTGTCATGTGGGGCAATACCTTTCCCAGTAACTTGAAATAATGCATGTGTAATGTATCAGGTCATTAATGGATTTAACCACCGCCAATGTGAACTAGGGCTGGGCAATATGGCAAAAATATCGTATCCCAGTTTTTTTCATGGCCGAATCATAATTTTTTTCATATTGGTTAAGAGTGTTTGACAAGTCACTGCAAATTCAGGGTCATTTTGTCTTGTTTACAAACATATGGTTGGCTTATGTTTGGTTCCTGGTTTCTTAAAATGACCTCATTTTGATTTATGAATTATGAAATTCTAAGAATTACATGTAGAGTAAATGTGTTTTGTAAACTAACTGCAGGCTCTGCAAAAGTTGTCAAATTGAGAAAAAAAAAATATTGAACTCTTATGGTGAATTCTCCCAGTGTCACTGACATCGTGAAGGCATGAACACATCGATATCTGGGCGTTAAAGAGAACCCTAACCCTAACACTGAGTTAACAAAAGTGGACTCAACTTTGACTAATTCATGATGCTTTTGTTTTGTTTTACAAGACTACATCCTGAAAGGGGAGGGAAGAAGGCACCCCATGTTTGCTGTGTTTAATTTATATGTGTGTATTTATGGGAGGCATGGAACGGAATGAAGTAACAAATAGTATGGGCATTATGATTTTGAGGCAAAAATGCATTGTGCTTCTGAGCCGGAAACTGCAACTATTACAATGTGCACTGCTGCATGATGTAATTGATCTCTACGTAGCGGTGGATCGTGGACACATTGTAATCGTTCACGGTCTAATATTGTCATATCCATGAGGTGAACACATTCCAATATCTCATCACAGGGAAAAAAAGGAAGGCTCAAATGTACCAGCTTCAGTGAACCTGATGACAACATTATAACGTCAAATTCTCTTTCTGCTTTCAAAAAGAACTTAAAGAAGCAACTTCTACCAACATACAATTAATTGATGCTCGCTGTTCAATCAAGCCCTTTCAGGTGTATTGTTTTGATTTTATGTCTCTTTATTACTTATCCTTGGGTTTTTTTTGTTTGTTTGTTTTTTCCTCTGAGAGAACGGCAGCTTTAAATAAGTTGGGTTGGCTGGAGATAAGCCACTTAGGGCCCGATTCAGTTCTTTAAGAGAACCACGGTGCTCTCTCCGCACTCAGACTTTCTGTTGTCTGTTATGTGTGTGTTTGATTTATAGCGTTTATTGTTGTTAGATGTTAAATGCGTTCGTGGTTGTTGTTTAACTTCCTTGGACCCCCACTCAAAAGATTTAAGTAGCTTACTCAAGGTGTCCTTTTCACACATCATGTCTTCTATGCAACTTGTTTGATTGATTGACTAACACATTTTGATGTGTGAATAAATAAAAAACAAAATACAATATAAGTTTAAAAAAAGGTCCAATCTCTGATATAGCTATAGGTGTGAGGCCGATGACTCTTCAGTGAAAGACCAAAAATGTTGCAGGTAAAAAAAATAACAGTTACTTCTTAATATTATCATGCTACTTTAGAAGGTTTTTTGAGTCTGCTCTGTAACCATCACAATAGGTAAATGGAAGCTGATTTGAACTAACTTCAATTCTTACCTGTGAACCATCCACCCATTCTCCAAGCCTGTTCTGTCCATCTAAAGACATTTCTTAATAATTTTTTTCAGGCCCGGTGGTACCCACCGAAAAAACCCTAAACAGATGAAACGCGTGGGATGGTATTGGCGCAGTTGGATTAAGTCAGGTGGCACAGCAAGCAGTCTACAATTCTGCAATTATTATATTTGCATTCAAATTTGTTCA
>JAPQLA010000006.1:2876354-2908003 GCA_029822935.1 Naso vlamingii | reverse complement strand
TATAACCTCTGAATACTCCAACCCAGGCATCAAGGCTATTCTTCCATGTTAAGAAGGTCACTGAGTGGTTTGTTAATCTATATCTGCCATCCCTGAACTAAGACTGGTGTCAGATTTCTTAACAATAGAGTTGATCTTTAGAGCACTTGAAAGCGGTGTGAGGACCTATTGTAACTGCAGGAATTATTATACCAGTAGCAAATGATTTACCTTTTTGGGGTCTTTAACATACTCAAAAACTCATGAAACTTGACAGATTGGTCAGTCGTGGTGAATATTTACGAATTTCATTGGTTGCGCAAATGGAAAAAATAACTCACCAGCACCTCTAAACTGCAAATCTGGGCCCCACTTTCACATACATGTAAGAAATTTGATGGACATATGTATCATACTTAGACCCATAAAAAGTCTCTCGAGAGCATAGGCTAAGGTCAACAGGAAGTCAGCTATTTTTAATCGAACAGCCATTTTTGGTGATGTACACGCTGTATATTTTAACAACCTTATCCTAGGGAATTTATTTTATGTCATGAAAAATGCTGTGTGTACTCTAAATCCCTGTTGAATCAAAAAGTTATTGAAATCTTTTGTTTTGGAGTCTCGGTGTAGGCGGGGCGGGGATGCCATTTTGAATGTTGTCGCCATGAAAAATGAGATGCTTATAACGTCAATGTACATTATCCAATATGCATTAACTTTATATGTTCGATAAGAGTTTTGGCCTGAACCAGTTCACATGCCAATATTCATAGCACCTAATGCCAAGAGGAAATTACCAAATTTTGCTCTGTGAGATACTAACAGTCTCCTCCTACAGATTGTATCTGAATGACTTGAAATGTGGTGTGGACATTCCTAAAGCCTGATATATACTTCTGCATTGGCAGCACGTGGAGCTTGCAGCATAAACTATGCAAGTGGCCTATGCCATTTTGAGGATTTATACTTGTGCACTGGCTGGAACATTTGTTTTGCTGTAGATGTTGAGCGGATTGCCGATGTAACCGCACACACTTCAGTTCGCATCTTTGTTTCTGGGTTGAAAAGAGTGGAGAGAGTGCTGTCTCTCCACATGCAGACTGAGTTTGAACAACTTTGCTTCGATAAGGCAGCACACTGGCTGGTTGTGCAGCAGCATCTCTTTCTCCTTTCTCTCTCACCCAGAGATACTCTGACAGTTCAGTGGCTCCAGAGGAGAGTTTAACCCCATAATAACTGCAGCCGATCGGTCAGGAAAATTTTAATAGCGTGTCTTGTTTACTGAAAACAATAAAGGTCACAATCCTTGGCAGCACCACTGGTAAGCAGTGGAGAAGCTGGAAAATGTAGTTACATTTTTGGGGAGGTGCACATCAGGGTAAGGTGTAGGCTATGGCGTAGGGCACGCATGTATGCGAGGGCGAGGCCGTTGGTACGGCGTCAATTCAACGCAGAAGCATAAATCAGGCTTAAGACCTTTGACATTAAATGTTATCAAAAGCTTTTGTTTTCGATTACCTGTGTGCCCGTGGCGAGGTGGCCATTTTGAGCATCTCACTGAAGCAACGATTTGTTTATAACTTCAGTAGACACTGTTCAACATGCATTAGACTTGAAATTTTTCACAAGGGAAAAATGCCTGACCACATCTACATGCCAGTATTCAGTCATGGTCATAGCATCACTTAATGGCCACAGGAAGACTTTTGTACTAGCATATGCAACTCCTAAGAGGTTTAACTGATTCCACTTTATTTTAATCTGAATAATGTTCACACCTAAATAATGCTGAATAATTAACCATGTGAAGTTTCATCAAATGCCATGATAATGGTGTTATTTGCCATGGACAGGAAGTTGTGGTAACTTAACGTCATCCGATCTGTCCAAAATTTTAAATATATGCTTATAATGCCCCTCTAAGGAGTTTGACATGCCAGTAACCACTCAAACACATTGCACCCCCAAATGGGAACAGAATGTGAGTCTTGTATCACAGTTATATCATTTTTGTGCAATTGTCATGAACGCCATGATGATGCCGTTATTTGCTGTGGACAGGAAGTTGTTGTAACTTGACTTTGAAATTTAAAATGTGTGCTTTCACTGCTACTCTGAGGAGATCTACTTGCCAATAACGACTCATGCACACTGGGCACCCAATTGGGGACAGGGAGTAGACCTGGTATCACAGTTATTATATCATTTTCATACAACTGTCATGTTGTAGACAATGCTCATTGTTACTGTATGCTTTTAGCCTGACTGTGGCCCTCCTTGGCGAGTGCAGAAGTGTGAGGGCCTGTTAAATGCTGCTTGCAGCTTTTATTACTATTATTATTAGGTGTCCAGCACCTTTGGTGCTTGGATTGTTATTGTTAGAATTCTTTTTTATTATTATTCTCCACTAAAAGTATCCATTCCATTTCAGCTATTCCCAGGGCTCGTACAAAACGATAAAACTCCGAAACCATTCATGCTGTCAGGTTCATATTTGGTCAGCATATACAACAGACGATGCCAATCAAAAATGGTGCTTTTAATGAGTTTTCTTTTGGTGGTATGGCCGTGGTGATGAGGCAAAGTTCATGTGTCACTACAGCCACGGGAAGTTACTTTAACTTTCTCTATCTCTGAAACTGTTAGGCTCAAAATTATGAGATTTCACACACATGTCCAACATCTAAGCTGCTACTCAGGCTGCGAAATTCACGCCAATCAGCCTCATGGGCGTGCTACTTCCCATTTTAAAAAATCATTAATTTTGGCCTACAGCTACGAAATTTGATAGGCACATGTATGATGCCAAGACCTACAAAAATGCCACTTGCCACTATTTTCTGCTTTGACCCGTAATTGCCGCTTGCGGCTATTATTATAATTGTTATTAGTAGTAGTAGTAGTGGGGCGCCCAGTGGCTCAGTCGGTAGAGCAGGCGCCCCATATACAGAGGCTATGTCCTCGCCGCAGTGGACCCGGGTTCGATTCCACCTGTGGCCCTTTGCTGCATGTCATGCCCCGTCTCTCTCCCCTGTTTCCTGTCCACTCTACAGCTGCCCTGAAGCCAAAAAAAAAAAAAAAAATTGTCTGATACCTCTCAATTCACTGTTCATTTTCAAGTCACAGTACCAACAGGTGCAGTCAAAACTGCCATGCAATTGGATAGACATACATCCATACAACCAATCAGAGCTGTTTACCCTGTCTTCCCCTTTGCACTCTAGGCAAGCCAACACCATGTTTGTTTTCAGGAAATTTTAGGTGAACCAAAACACCTCCTTTTTCAAACTAAACAACATTGACTAAAAGGAACATTCTGACAAGACAGAGAACAACTTTGGAGAACTGGCAAGTACTATTTTTTTTGTGTGTGATCACTATTCTTAGGGGAAAATAAGAGCCTTTAGTTTAGTCTTTCAACCGATCTGTGTGGTGTCGAACTGAGACTCAGCTGCCTCGGTACAACACAAGACAACACAACACAACATGCTAAAAAACACCTGGACAAAAGCACAAAAACGAATGTAAATAGCTAAGATCACAACATAGTATAACAACATCAATGTGATTATTTATCAGGTTGTGGAAAATTCACGTTAATAGCCACGCCCCTCATCTGTCTGTAGGCCATCAGAGATTCATGTCAGCTACTGCATACACACACAGGAGCTGCCATCTTCAGCCCCTTTAATGAGTCAACGCATAAATTTCGCCCCATTTAAGATAAACGGTTGCAAGTGGCCCGTCCTGTTTTAGGATGAGTGGAAACGGCCATGAGGGGGAGGGTTCCCAGACTATTTTCTTGAATTGAATTAATTTGCAAAGTCAACGGGTCTGGTTTACCATACTAGTCTAGACCTGTTCTACAAGTGTCATGAGAAAACATCATAAAAGGCAATAAAATCATTCCACAGACAAGAGATAATAACAACACCAAGTAAAAATTTTACTCAATGCAACTGTTTAACCACATCACTCAATGCACTCCTTTTATTGTTACCATGTTTATGGATTATGATCAGTGTTGAAAGTCAAGGGTTACTGAACAGCCATACTCACAATTTTCATTTCTGGTGACAATGGGAATTGCTGAGGATAGAGTGGTGGCTTCTGAAACACCAGTGGAATCAACATCCCTTTTCCTCCTGTTGTTACATTGCTGTAAACGAAGAAAGAGGGAATGTAACTAATAGCTATATAATTTAATGATGGGAGAAACTGGCTGAATGTCCTTTTGGATTACTAATCCTTCACTCACCTTAAAATCATTGCAGGTACTTATCTCACAGAGTCTGGTGATACAGTGCAGGTAATAAGTAGACACCGTCTGGTTCTGCTGTTCAAGAAATCTAAAGGCTGAGAAGGAGAAGCGAGCATGATGACTCTCCCCATTCTCATGCATTGTGGTCATCTGATCCTTGGAGCACCTGTTTGATATAGTAAAAAAAAAACAAAACAAAACAAAAACAAAAACAATTAAACAGTGTTGGCCTAACATGAAATTTGAGTCTTCTGAATGAGACTTGAGAACTTACGAGACAAATAAGTTGAAGAAAGTGGAGTTGGTGGGATAAGGAGAGATGGAAGCATAGCATCGGTCCATAAGGACATTGTACCTGGTCAGGGAAGAAGAATGGGCATTAGTGGTGGTGCTAAAGTGCATGTTTTCTTCTCCTGATAAGACAATTAAGACAGTCCACTGTGTTCATGTATTTTTTTCTGGAGTGGGTACAGAGCAGTAGTGTAGAGATACCAGAGCTTCGAGTATGTATTGGACATTGTAATTTCTAGTCATGTATGTGAGGCCAGAGTGAGAAGGTGAATGCTCTTACTGATCAGTCAGGTTAGCTGCTTGGACTTGGACATAGACATTGGTCCTCAGCTCTAAGCCCAATGGTGGTATGACCAGAGGAGTGGTGTAGTTGATGTCCTATCAACAGAAAAGTATAGTGGGTTAGCTGTAAATGTGGTTTATCATCCACACATTGACAGTTCATTGGGGAAGTTTGTAGATCTGATTTCATTTAAAGTGAGTTGAATTGATCTGAGCAGTATACTGTAAATGAGCTTAATCAATACATGTCTGTTTTTTTTCAAATTTTGTCATAGATTTAGCAATAAAACACTTGCAAAATTATCCTTATTTACTGACTGTAACAATACACATAAGACTGCTTGGCTCCAACAAGAAATATAAAGTACTAATTGATGACATACTCTGTTATATTATAAAACATGACAACAGCAAGACATGAGCAGTGTTAGACTGACTTTAAAGCTAACACCTTACCATAAAACATCTGTCTTAACTTACACTGAAAAGATCCATGCTCAAAGTACTGATGAAGCTTCCATTGTTGTCCCTTACTGCAATGGAAGATGCTGACCTGTGTGGGACAGGAAGTAATGTCAGCAACTGAGAGTAGTTAGCTGGATGAAACATGTCTGACTGCATTCTACATGTTACTGTACACCAGGATTGGTTTCCACATACAAATGTGAATACTACTTTTACAGCCTAAAAAACAGTTTGTGATCAGGATAAATGCATATCACAGTGGTGACAACAATTGGCAATTGTTTGGGTGCCACAGTGTCACACAAAAGGATAGCCTGGTTGAAGATGAAATTTTTGCTGTTTGCAATGCTTAAGCCAAACACATTCATACAGAATGGTTTGTTAAAGTTTATGATAAATGGTCCCCTCAAATAAGTAAAATATGCCTTCAGCAAAGCTGAGATTTTTAAAATTCTTTGTATGTTGAAAGTGACTGGTTGAGAATGGTTGGAGAAAAAAGAATAAATCTCAAAAAATCATTAATTTGAGTTCACCACAGTGTGCAGCCATATGTAACTGAAACAAAAAGAAAAAGATTTCTTTGGTGATCATAAAATATGCAACTTTATCTGCTGATTGTGTTTATTCCTATTTTTTAGTAGGGCTGCATCTTGATTATACAGACAACAGACAAGGATCGAGCCAAACCATGCCACAATTTAATATGCTTCTACATGCTGCATGTTTGTACATTGTAAAATCCTTCGCTTAAACCAAACCATCCTTTTATAATGTTCAACTGTCATAAAACACATACCATCAAAATGGTCCTTTTCCCTTGTAAAATACCCAGGTATGTGCAATAAATATATCAAAAAACAGTCATTGGAGGAATACAAGCATAATTCTTACACTTCCACCCGGGTGTTGTTGATCAGATACTCCAGAGGGTAAGCACAGGAATAGTAATATTTCAGCTCGGCATTATAGGTGACTACCCCTGTGGTTGGATCATGTGAGTGCACCACACCACTAACATTAACCGTCTGGATGTTGGAAAAGTCAGCAAAGATTCCTGTGCCAGCTGCACTAGTGGTCTGGAGACAAGATTCAGGATAAAGTCAAGGACAAAAGAAATGGGTTGCTTTAAAAAAAACAAACAGATTCTTTGTAATATTATTCCACCATGAACCTCTACTAACCAGAAAAGTGCTGCCACAAGCATTTGTCATGTTAAGGGGAAAGGTGAACCTCACAACGGGCGGTGTGACAGATTCATCCACAGTTCCCTTACACTCTGGCTTGTTGAACATGTGGTTGAGGATGAGCAGAGACTCGTTGTAGCCAGTGTAGACAACAGGACAGATTTGGATATCCAGGCTTATTGAAGATGTGCCACATTCAACTGAAATATCTGTATATTCTATAAGAAAATGAAACATAAGTTCAGAAGCTTTTTTTTTTACCATTGTCACTTGAAGTCTTATCCTGTTTTGCTGTTTACACCTGTGTGGCAGAATTGCATTAAGGTTGAAAATAAAATGATAACCATGACATAAGCTATAGAAGAGAACATGAATTGCTGTTTAAATAAAGACCTTCAAAGACTGAGAAGTGATCAAACACATCAGAGTAACCTGAAGTATAAGCATACTGTACCTGGACGTCGAAAGTCAATTTGGCAAGTTAACTGACTGCTTCTGGCCACCATGGATGCCAAGAAGAGAAACCTAGAAAGGTTCACTCTTTCATTCCTTGATTTGGACATAGCTATAATAGCAAAAAAACAATAATGAATCAAAAGTATATGACATTTCTGTAGATGTTATTGTTACTTTTTGTTACTTTACGTGGGACTCACCTTGTCCACTGAGGTTGTCCCCTTTCTCTGCTTGGCTGCCGCTATATAACTATATATGTTCACAGTGGGGTTGAGGTACTGTTGATTGTTATATAGCCATGACCCTTTTACAGGATTGGACAGAAACAAGGTAATTGTAGGTTGGTGTGTCTACCCTAACTGTATGGGAACAGTTCTTTTGTACAGGGAGTTTCATGGACCATACCTTAAGGGTGATTAGTGAAACCCTACACAGTGAGACTCTTTATAAGAGACAATGGCAAAATTCTTCAAAAAAAAAAAAAAAAAGAAAGAAAGAAAGAAAAGAAAGAAAAAAAAAAAAAAACACAGATCCTCTTAGCATGCCAAGATGAGACTTCATGAAGTCATGTGTTACGACCGAACACTGGTTTTGAATATCTAGGGATAGTACTGAAAACTTTAAAGCCCTTTGTATCTGAGACTATATGTATTGAAATGAACAGCAATATCCTTTATCAAGACTCAAGAATGATCCAGAGGACACTGCAGTTACTGCACATGGGTGCTGTGTTTACCTTAGCTAGTTTAAGCTGTTTTTACTTCCTTTTCTCTTCTTTTTTTTAATTGACTTGTTTAAATATTGTGTGTTTAAATTAACGACAAGTTTGAACATATCTACCAAAGTGCTATGTTAGCCTAGTTACGATCGACACTATTCTTCACATGACCCACTAAATTATTTATTGTAAACTAGGCAAACAAACTTGTTGGAGACTTCACTTGCTTGCACACACCACAATTGATGAGTCCTGGTTGGGTCACCATGGTGAGAGGGTTTGAAATTGAAAGACCCCTTACCACCTGGTTCTATCACTGATAATGTGTCTAAGTGCATCCAACCATGCACTGATATGAAAAACATAAACATCCCAGGGACTGAAAAAGTATTTAGATACCCAAGGTTGTGTTCAGATTTTTTTTCCATCTGCAGTATTGACATGTAAATCAAAAACTTTTCTAAAATAAATTAATGCATAAATAAATACCTCCTTGACTAGGCAGTTAAGTAACAGTAACATTAAAGACACCAAGGGGGATTTTTTTTATTTTTATTCCATGTGAAATAAACAAATTGAAGGGATTCAAGCAAGTTTAATGAATCTTTGCTCAATACAATTATTTCTGAAATTTTCTCTTTTTGGAGGAAAAACTCAAATTTACATCATGGATCACTTAAAAAAATAAATAAACTAAAAAAAATATATCACCATTTGCTCATGGTAAACTGAAGACGGCTCTTAAATCTCCAATAAATGTCGAACACGTGAATGCTTACGTTCACATGAAAGAAAATGTGAAAAGACACACAAAGCAATTTGACCCTCAGTTTCTTTTGGTGAAGATAATAGGTGGGTTTAGCTCTCTGCCTGATAACCTTACCTTTGTGACCTTTCCAGAAGATTAACAAAAACAATGCACATTGCCCCGCTGTACTGTGGACCCATAAGGCCTGAACATTGTGTAAAATATTGGGTAATATTTTTATATTATTTCCTTAAAGACGAGCTGAACTGCCTGTTTTCAGAGCATTAAACACCGTGTTGTAATGTAATCGCTATTCAAACAGTTAAACAACCAATGAACGGGCTTTGGGGCCGGACATAAGTTGGAGGAATCTGATTGGAGTGTTGTTGGCAAGTGTTGTTACTCCTTGGCAACTGTTACTAGGGCTTTGCTAAATTTGAACACCAAGCTAGCTTTAGTTTGTTTAATATTTACAGGTTTATGTAACAGGTAAGAGCAGCTGCATGTCCACTAGATAGCGGGCCTGGCCCTTTAGCTGAATGGCATCCATTCTTGCCTGTGTTACTGGAGGTCCTGGGTTTAAGTCCAGACCAGGCAAGAGGTGCTGCACTAACCTTGTTTGGATGTTATATTTCTATTGACAGGTGGATTGGTGTGATACAATTGGTTGAATTAAAAGATGATTCAACTAATAACGGCCCAAGTCAGTGCTGACATCATGGATCCAGGAGTTTTGTTTCAAATGACAGATGGAAGTGGCAGACCTTAACTTAAAAATATGAAATAATTCATTTTTTGTTATTTTTTTGTCATACACTTCAAAATTTGACTAAAAAAGGAGCAGGGATATGGTCCAAAAGATTTTAAAGTGCATTTTTGAGTTCAGCTCATCTTTAACATGACCAACATTTCAACCCTGATTCAAACATAATGGCTACAGTATCAACAAATGACATAACAGATGAATTATTATCACGTTGACCTTTTTGCATCTTGCTGTTTAAATACCATACCACACTGATAAGCCATATATTGACAGAAGAGAATTAACTTAACAGGTAAACTGCTGATAAAAGATTGTCTAAAGTAAAAATCTGTCAACCCTCTATGGCACATATAGTCAAGTCATAAGTCAATGGCATGATGTGAAAGTGCGTTTGGGGCTGCAAATTTCGTGGCACGACAGAATCACCACGAATTGTCGCGCGAGGAGGCGATTCTCGCGTCTATCGTGTCTTCACGCAAGTTCAAAATATTCAACTTCAGCAAAATATTCGCCTTGCGACAGCCAATCAGCGTTTAGGGTTTACATCGATGTTGTAGGGTGCATAATTGTGGAGCAAAATGGGGTGCCACTTAGCGGAGACAGATGGACAGGCGCTCTGCAGCCATCCTACAAATCCGAGCACCAATCCTAGCCAACAGTTTGTTAAACTTGGCACTGGTCAGCCTCAGGTAGCGCTGGCAATGGTAAACTCTCCTGCACTATATCAGTTGTGGAGGTCCTACACAGGTTTAGGAACTTTACAATGTCGGGTTCGGGGTAAGAAAATTATCCGGTGCCTGTTAAGACACAGCTCCATGTCAGCCACAGTTAGTGTTAGCTCAAAGTGTCAGGAGGAAGGAGGGCTTGTCATCATCTAACATGAACCACAGCCGGTTTAATCATCCTTTCTGCATGGTTGTGCTGAGTTGTGGAAGTCCCAGAAACATTGGAAAACTTAACGACACCATGTCTGTGTTCATAACATAACCCTGTGGCGTATAAGATCGTGTTGTCGGAGCACCGCTGTATTCACACACAGCAATGGTTGTTTTGACTGCTATGTCAGATTCAAAGTCCGTTTGGTAAATTCTGGCAATGTTGCTGCCGTCGGGATGTCATTGGAGAGGGTGGGGTGACACTCTCCTAGCTGTGCGCACTTCTGCAGGATGTTGTGCACCCAGACACAATGGCTTTTGGCTCTCTGGCGTCTCTGGACTTTCCACAGTGAGGCAGCGGGAATAAGCGTGGTTTGATATCTAGGAGACAAGCCCTTCCCTCCCTCCTGCCACCTCTGGGCCAGAAGGGTGAAAATTAATTTGATCAAGCATTGATAATTGCGTGATCATGCGACACAATTTTTTTTTCCACTTTTGGTGTGTACACGCCTTAAGGACTCTCTTAGGTGATTATGTCTACATTCTTGCACTTGGCCAGTGTGTAGGATATTTGATAAATATGCTTTTTTGCGTTCTCTCTTGCTAAAACCAGCAGTTTTGCATAGTTTCCTTTCTAAGTTTTGTGTCTTGGACACTGCCTGATGTTTGTTTTGCCTTCGTTCAAATGTGTGCTCAGTAAGTAAACTTGTCATTGTTCATAAAGCTGTGAAGTTCTATTCTTATTCTGGCTTTCCTCAGTTCAGCAGCACCTGGTTTTGACAAACTTTTATATGACAATGTGCTTTTGACGTACACTACATCAGCTGATCTTTCTGGTTTCGCCCACTGCCTTACAGTCAGTCATATTTTTTCAGATTACATGCCCAATAAATTCCTGTAATTACACATCAGAGACAATTCTCTGCTTTGAACCGCAGTGCAGCTTATGGTTCGATCCTGAGCCCCGCCAGTCTGCGTGTCGAGTTGCTCTGTGTCAAGATACTGAACCCAGAGTTGCTCCCAATGGCTGTTCCATTGATGTGAGAGTGTGTATATGTTCGTGTTACTGATGAGGAGGCATGTATAGAAGCCCTAATATTTGTGTAGGAATGGGTGAATGCTGCCTTGTATTGGGAAAGCACCATATTTATGCAGTCCATTTACAATTTTTAACAGTTTCTTCACTGTTGCTTTAGACAATATAATAGATTGTTAAGTGTTTTCAGAGCACATCACTCTCAAATAATAAGAGTGCTTAATCAACACTGGTAATTTGATCACTGACAAACAAGCCATTCACTGAAAATCTAACGCTTGCTGTCAAAGTTACTCTGAATTCAAGTCACCATCTAAAAGCTCAGTTTGACTTATATTATCAAACACCTGTCAACACAAAATTGATCAGAAATTCCATTCAAACATATTGAAACAGCTAAAAAACTGATGAAAAATTTTTAAGTTTTCAAGAAATTTTGATAATTTAAATCTGCAATAAATCTTTTCCTGGCTAATTTGAGGCAACAGAAGCAAGGTGTGAGTACAACATTTACTATCACATATCAATAGTTTCTCATTTACACATCCAGCAGTTAAAGGGGCAACATTATCACTCATCTCTGATTTAATTCTTTTCACCAAATATTGTTGGCTAAAATTCTCAGGGAAATTTGATTCTGCTTAGAAACATGGTACCAGGCAAGTTGTAATCACAAGTCCAAATGCAATGTTGGCAATGCACAGAATAGTAAACAGCAGTTTTCAGGAGCAGATCATTTATCGCATTTTAAGAATACATTGTGGAAAACCTATACACAATTACATTGGGTACATACACAAATTAAACTTGAAGTTTATTGCTGCCTCACTGCATAAAATATTGAAAATGAGTGACTGAACTATATATTAAGGTGAACAGACATATTAATTTATTAGTCATAAGACCTATCCCTTTAATATGGAGCAATATTAATAAATTAAGATTTATTCTAATTTTACCAATATATTTTATAATGTCAGGAAAACTGAAGCTTAACACTAGTTGTTAAATAGAAGTAATAGTTTTCCTCATTTTCTTAAGATATATTTTAAATGAAGGGTTTTTATATTTCGGTGTCTTTTCAGGTAGTGAGACCTTTGCGATTATTATAATATACTGTAAGCTTTGCAATTTGATCCTACACCCTGCAATTGTAAGCTGTGTAGCTGAGGTATTGAATTAAGTAATGAATGACCGCACTATGTGAATTTCAACCTGCATGACGTATAATCACATGCTAGTTGAGACCTAGCCTGATGGTCGAAATACAAAGCTCAGAACAACTTAGAAAAAAATCCTGCTTTACTTAAATACTTATGCGTATTGTACAAACCTGTTAAGATTTTTTCTAATTCAAGCTTCAAGCTTTTTATTTTTTTATTTGTTTATTTTGTTCCTGTAAATGACTACATGCGCAAACCTCGTGTCATATCTGTTGTTCGCCTCTGGCTGATCATTGTCCATTGTAAAGGAGTGTCTGCAGTGAGTTAGATTCAGGCACTTAGTTGAAGGCTGGGTTTCGAACTCCAGACAGGCCATTAAGAGAAGGGCTCTTGCCTTTGAGGAGGGTCAAGGAGAAGATGAAGAAGCAGATGCTCATGACACCCAGGATGATCACACCTGAGATGAGCACACTTGTTACTGTGTTCATCTGAAACACTGGAGCTTTAAGATGGGCTAGAATAACAAAGACAAAGAAACAATCAATCAACCCCCATCACCTTTATAATAATTGTACTTAAATTCATTGTGAATACATAATCCTCTGAACAAAACCTGTTATTGGTGATGCACTGAACATTTGTTAGTCCAATTTACTTTATGACATGTTTGTTCTTGTGCTTATGAAAAAGCTTTAAATTAAAATTTTAATGTCATGCTGAAATATTTGCAGCTCAGATACAGCGGTGTCTGATAGCAGAAAATGATTCAGCAATTCAAAATAACAGAAATCAAACTATCATTAATTATGGAAGAAGAATCCTTTATAACACCAAAGATATCAATGTCTTCACTTACATTAGATTCGAAACAACCAGATTTTAGCAGAGGAACTACTCTTGAACTTTTTCACAGCTGATAAAAAGTCTTTTTGTTCTACCAAGCTTTTTTTTATATTGAATTGATATACAAGTGCTTCCCAGAAGTTTTACCTACAAAATGAATACAATTTATTTTCCACTAAGCAGGCCATGGAACAGATTTTAAAATCAAAACTCTCCACATATAAACATGAGGAGAAAGCATCAAAAATACTTGCTCATCATTTACAACAGTTGAGTAGCTCAATGCTTATCCCTCAAATTAGACTGAAGCGGTTCACCTTACAACTGAAGCGCAGAAAATAAATAATAGTTAGAGACTTACTGTAACCTTTACAAATCCTAACAATCCTAACCTGTTCAATACTTTTTTTAACAACCTTCCCATGCCAAACTTTGATTCTGATATAGGAAAACCAGAAGATGATATTACTCCAGAGGAAGTCAAAGAAGCAATTAGATCAACACAGAGTGGCAAGAGTCCTGCTTCGATAGACTCCGTGCCAAATTTTGTAAACAATTCATTGATAGCCTTACTCCTCTATGAAAAGATATGTACATGGATTCATTTAATAATAAACTTTACCTCCTACTCTTGGGCAGGCTACTATTTCCTTACTCCTAAAGCTGAACAAAAATCCAGAGAACTGTGCCCCATATCATTGCAAAATATCAATCTCAAAATGCTTTCCAAAATACTCGCCTGTAAACTAGAACTACATATGCCCTCAATAATCTCACCAGACCAAACTGGCTTTATGAAGAATAGATAATGGTTCTTTAATCTTCATCAACTATTCAACCTCTTATGCACTCCCCCCGGTCCTTGTCCAGAAGTGATTCTCACTCTAGATGCAGAAAAATCTTCTGATCGGGTAGAGTGGGATTATCTCTACAATCCACTTGGTGGATTTCGGTTTGGGCTGAAATTCATATCTTGGATAAATGTTCTATATAGTGCCCCAACAGCTCTTGTCTGATCTAACTCTACTCAGTCTAAGTACTTTCCACTTCATTGCGGCACCAGGCAGGGCTGTCCGCTCTCACCTCTTTTATTTGCAATAGACACTGAACCTCTCACCATGCAACATGAGAAAGTAATAGAAGGTATAGGGACATGGGGGCATGAACAGAAAGTACTGCTGTATGCGGACAATCTCCTTCTGTATATCTATATATCCGACTGCTTCTCTCCCCCTATATGCTGTCAATCTTTAAGCGTTATGGTGTAATTTCAGGTTACAAAGTAAATTGGCATAAAAGCAGATTATTTCTAGTCAACCAATTAGCAAGACAAGCTTTACATGATGAAAACTTCTGGTGGTCTGATCATTTGTTACCACTGTCAGTTTCTGAATTTGCATTTAAATTATGGGAAGGACAAAGGTTAAATTCACATAAAGACCTTTATGTCAACAAGGTTTTTGCTTTCTTTAACCAGATCTCACCAAGATATCAGCTTCCACAATCACACTTGTCCGGTATTTACAGGTCCGTGACTTCATTTATAATAAAACATCTACATTTCCTTAGTTACCACAGGAATCCATTCTAGATGAGATTTTGCACATAGATTATATGATATATTCTCAATCTTTAGTTGCCCTTCTCTCAGTATATTAAATCCCAATGGGAAAAAGACCTAGAAGTTGAGTTTTATGAGGATGAGTGGAAGATGATATTGAAGCAAGTTCACACTTCTTAGATTTGCTCTAGACACAGACTTATACAATTCAAAGTTAGACATCACAACAAATATAGGCTCTTTAATTCATACCTTTTGGACTTGTCCCTAAACTATCCCCCTACTGGACCTCTGTTTTCGAGACATTTTCAGAGATTTTTGGAATACCATTTGAACCAGCCCCTCAAATGGCAATCTTTGGTGTTGTTAAGGGGGACTTCTATTTATCTAAAACAAAGGGCTAATGGTGTGGCTTTCGCTTCCCTTGTATCTAGACATCTAATTCTGCCAAACTGGAAGCAAGTATCACCACCATCACATATTCACTGGATTAGAGATCTTTTGCAATTTCTCCACCCACTATTAGGACTATATATACATATACAGATATATAGACATATATAACCTACTGCAACAATTTTTATTGTATGTGGACGGAATAAAATTGCACTCTCTCCCATAGCACAATGGTCTAGATACTCCTGTTGGACAGCACAAGCTAGATAAAACTTGGACTTATCATTCCTAGGGGTGGTTTTCATCCTTCCTTTCTTTCTTTCTTTTTTCGTGATACAATTTTATTTATTTATATATTATTTATATTAGATATTTTTTGCATTTTATTCTATTATTATTATTATTATTATTGGTCTATTTTATTCTCATTATTCAATTTTGCATTTAACCTCATTTGACATGTTTATTTTTGTTAGGGCTATTATCACTCTCAGTGCTCTTTACAAAACTACATTCTATTTTTCTGTCTGTCTGTTGGTTGAAACAGCACTGTTGGTGCAATGTTTTTTTGTACAATTCTGTAATATATGTAAAAACGATAAATAAAGTTTTTTTTTTCTTTAAAGTGTCATTCTGCACTAAGAATAGAATGTGAGGGCAAAAAAACCCTTGGGGTGTTCTTAGACTCTGCTTTTAAATTTAATAAACCAAAAAAATCAGTGGTGAAAGGTATTTTTGTCCTGCCTAAAATTAAACCATTCTTACTATTCAAGAACTGTGAGAGAGCAATCCATGCTTTTATCACCTCCCTCCTCGACTACTGCAATTAACTTTGCATGGGAGTGAGCCAGTCCTCCCTTTCACATTTGCCGCATGTGCACAATGCTGCTGCAAGTTTGTAACTGGCTACCACAATTGTGAGCATATCTCCCCAATACTTGTCTCCCTCAACTGGCGCCCTGCCAATTTTAGAGTCCATTTTAAAATTTTATTTTTTGTTTTTTAAGAACTTCATGGCTTGGCTCCCTGCTGTCTATCTAACATTTTAACTCCCAACATTCCACCAGGACCACTTAGATCCTCTGACCAGTTCTTTCTGGTCATCCTTCAGGCTTGGCAGAAACTTAAGGGTAACCATGCTTTTTCTGTTCCCCAAAATGTGGAACGATCTGCCCACCACATCAGATCTGCGTCCTCTATTGAAGCTTTCAAATCTCAGCTTAAGACCCACCTTTTTTCCTTGGCTAGTGAAAATCCTAAATAAATTTCCTACATAAGGAATTTTCATTGGATTGTGGATTCATATTGTCTTTATACTTCTATATTCTGTTGTCATTGTCTTTTTTTTTAAAGATATTTTTTAGGGCTTTTTGTTCCTTTATTACTTGGATAGGACAGCTGAAGAGTAGACAGGAAACAGGGGAGAGAGAGAAGGAATGACATGCAGCAAAGGACCACAGGGGGAACCAAACCCGTGGCCGCTGCAGCGAGGACATAGCCTCTGTATATGGGGCGCCTGCTCTACCGACTGAGCCACCAGACACCCCATTGTCATTGTCTTTTATTGTATATTTGTTGATTGCTGCTTTTGTAGGCACTTTGGTCAACTCATGTTGTTTTTAAATGTGCTGCATAAATAAATTTGATTTGACTTTACTTACCCGACTGGGAGTTGTTGGTTGGTGTTTCATCTGCGAAAGAAATAGAGGGCATGTAACAGCAGTACATTGTATTCAGTACTGTATACTTGTATGTAAAAAATTTTTTGTGTATTATATTTGTAACAGGTTGCCTTCTGGCACTCTTTGACTAACTTGGCCTAGATAAGTATATTTAAATATATCTAATTTTGAAAACATTACAGATTAACATAGCTAGTGGAACTGTTAGAAATAACTGAAAAGAAGAAGATTGTACATGGTGGAAGAAACAAAACAGATTATGGTACTGAATTCTGTTTCAGGTAGGAAGAGCACACTCCTCAGACAGTAACAGTACTGTTTGGATAAAGAGTAGGTTGGTGGTTGCAAACAGGCTGAAGAAAAGAAACAGAGAAAGAAGGGTGTTATTCAAACTGTACCACTCCGAGTGATGATCGGCCCAGCAGTCAGGACAGCATTTCCTGATGCGCTGTTTGATTCCTTTTTCTCTGAGACGTCTCTCTTTTTCCTGCTGCCACAGATCTATGAAAAAATAATTGTGATAGATGGTAGCAGAATGAAACCTCCTTAATATGTTTCGCTTTCTCAGAAGATACATGCTGGATGGTTAATATGACCAATTCATTTTGCCCTTTGAAATTTTATATAGGTGTGTTTTTGTGATATTCTTGATTATGTTATTTAATGAAATGTGATGTATAAATGTTTTGGCTTAAAAATAGCAAATACTTGATGTGTCCTTTAGTGGCTTTATTAATCTACAGTAAACTACTACATGTAGTATTCTCCATCTACTCTACTATTTAGTAATTTATAATTTTTAAAAAATTAAGTGGAATAAGGGAACAGCCCACTTCCTTAATTAAATGACTACTTTAAATTGTGTATAAAAAATTTAACTGAAATTCAATTAGCAAAAGTTAAGCAAAAAGTACAGTTTCCTCTGTCCTCAGCTACTGTTCTGTTCGACAGGGGCTGAGTAATTGAACTTAGTATTTAGTTAATTTGCATCACTGAGGAGTATGTATGTACGCTTGTCCAAAAGCATAGCAGATAATGGGTGAAGTTTGAGGTCTTTTAGTCACATGATCCCCTTATGAAATGAAGCTATAGATAGGTTGTAGAGAGATACTGACAACATGTGTGTTCTGTTTTATCCTAAAAGTTTGTCATGTTACATGTGAAGGTGCTCTTTATTAGTCTCACGGGCATGAGCATGGGGCAGTCATCTGCTCGACACAGCTTGGTAACACAGTGCAGGAAGACGGTAGACATTTTCTGGTTCTTGTGCTTTACAAAACGGAATACTTCAAAGGCAAAGCGGCCCATTTGGCTCTTCCCATTTTCGAAGACGGTGGTCTGGGGATCTTTTTCACAGCTGTCTCAGGGAGGGAAAATTATTGGATAGAGTTATTACGATGGAGAGCAAGAGAAATATTAGAAGTGAACAAAATCATAGATTTGTTGTTAAATTTGGGTACCTAAAGAACAGGTCATAGCGAAGGTCATCGTTGGGGTTTCCAGAGGGTGTGGTGTAACAGTAGTCCATTAGAATGTTCCATCTATTTAATATTATAAATAGTTACAGTTAATCCAGAGTTAAGGGACTTAATTGCAAAAGGCTACTAAGACACTTCTGTAGCACAACGCTCACTTCTGACAGATGAAAAGAAGGATGTTACCAAAAGGAAGTTTGTGTTTTTAATAGATAGAATGTGTCATTACAACCCTATCCAGTAGATCCAAATTATTCTTCCAAGCAGAGTCTTAAAATATATCAAACCAAGAACGCCATCTTTCCCTGACCTTCACAAACTTGAATCACGAAGTCTTTGGTTGGATACTGAAGGAAAAAAGGTGAAGTATATTGTCAGTGAACATCCTGCTAATACATTCACTATCAATAGTTCTCGACTGGGCAAATTCTCAAAGCAGTACTGTTTCAAAAGGGACTATCTGTCTCTCATTAGTAATCTGTTGATATAATTCCTGAAAAGGTGACAAGCTTGGGCATTGGCTTCAGCTTGAGGTCATTTATTACTGGTGACTAAGGAGCTAAGGATAAGGTGAATGATGAGTCAGAATTTGTATTTCATATTTTATCTGTTTTTATACACCCTCCCATCAACCCCACGGGGTTTGATGAATACTCAAGACTGAATAACCAACTCACACAGTCAAATCTGAGTCATGCTCAAAACAAAAGCAGGGATATGTTTGTCTGGCTAAAATAAGACAAAAGCAAATTTTGTAGCAATAACAAATGTAAATGGTTTTCTATAAATGTGAAAAGGAAAATCAAGACCCGGAATAATTATGTAATTTATAGACATTTCTTTTGGTCAAAAACCACAGAGTTTGATTAATTCTCTGAATGGGTTAAACGAACAAAACAGAATGTATTTAAACAATTTTTATACATCGATTTTATTCATGGTGCCTGAGAAGGGCAGGCCGTACTTGGAGAAAGCAACATTCAAAAACCGGTGAGGAATCTCATGCTTAGGTCATGAAAGCCTTCAGACATAGAGTCATGGAAAAGTTGAGGGATTACACATTCTCTGTACGCGTTTTGCTACGGCTGTTGTTTTCATTTAAAGAATGCAGGTATCAGCAGTGTATTGTACCATATGTTTTTCATGCATTTTTGCTGTGTGTGAATATTTATGAGACTTTCTCCGGGATCATACGATCAAATAGAAAATGTCCAAGATTAAAGATAGGTTCACATCACACTCATGTGGTAAAGCCCTGCCGTCTATGTATCATTAATCGAAGAAGTTGGCCATAAAACACAAAAGTCCCTCTCAGATGGGTAAAATGACACAGTTAACAGCCTCATCTCTCCAAACTGTAACTTTCTATAGATTGTGCTGATTCCAGGGCTCATACCCATCTGTATGTGGCTTTTTGGTATTTTTGTTTTTCATTTACAAAAATAAATGATCATAAAATATAAAAAATGAGAATTTATTCATATGTCTCTTATTTCATTTTATTTTTATTTATTTATTTTTTTAGTGTGATCTGCCATCACCTTATACAGTAAGAGGTCAAAACTAAAGCAACACTTGTAGTATAAAGAATTGTATTGTCAGTATTTTGGCTGGGTCCTGGGTCTTCAGTGATAAAAAAGTTGAAATTTAGACCATGTTGCAAATGTTTCGAGCACATCAGACTTTTTACCTTCTCCATGTACCTTAGATTATCTAAAATTGTGCCATAAATCCCTATCAATTATATACAGTACATCTTCTGAATATCATATCATTTTCCAGCCCTCTTTCTAGTTCTGCACTCAAGGCATACAGATGGGCTGTTACATTGTATTTGTATTCACATTACTTCCATTAAATTAACCTAAATTAAATTAACCTGGCACAAGACAAATAATAAACAACACAAAGTGGCAACTGACTCTGCTCCAGATTAAAAATCTGTAGTTATGGTATAAATTGACTACAGTCTGCTGATGATTCATTCAGATTGAATGGGTATTTGATGACTCAATACCTCCTATCCAGGTTAGTGGCTTTTACAGCTGCAAACACCCGCGTCTTCAGGGTCAGTCCTGCCATGGGGATGGACAGCTGCTGAATGTATGACGAGTCCTATACATGAACATAGTATATTAGTACTTCTGTTAGATTTTCTGTCCTAGCTCTTTCCTTTCATCTTGTTGAAAGTGACTCGTTCAGTCTTAGTGAGTTAATAAATCCCCAAATATCTATCATCTGGTTTCCAGAGAATCCCATTTTGTTTGGTTCAACTGACTTCACTTAGCACAACATTTCAGAGGAACTGAGGGTAAATTGAGTATATTCTTCTACCATTACAGGATTACAGGTAATTTACTGCCTACTGGAGCTGCATAAAATTGGTTCCAAGGCTTTCCTATTTTCCCTGTCTCATTCATGTATCATTATTCTCAGAAATCATTTTACAAATCAATTGTTAAAGGTGAAGACTAACTTAACATAGCTTATTGTTTGATGTGTACCGACTAAGTAAGCTGGTACCTAGCTTTATCTTCAATGAAACAGCTTCAGCTTCAAAGTGCAGATAAGTAACAGAGACAATTACACTGATTTGCACTTACATTGTAAAGCAGTAGATTTAATGTGCTGATGAAAGTACCATTGCTGTCCTTTACTGAGATTGCGGCTGCAGACCTTAAAAAAAGATAAACAAAAAAAAAAGGAAGCTGCAAAACCAGTTTTGAATGGTGATAGTAATATTTTTTGTGACATTGAGCTGATCCTGAAATTTTTATATCAGAGCTTTCTGTAAACATTCTTGCCAATATTTACACTATTAAGAAGAACAAAGTGCTGTGCCCTAAAACCATATCAAAAGTCTATGTGTCACGGGTTTATTCACTTGCTGCATACATTGTTTGTACATCATATATAAATTTTACTGTGCAAATTCTCGACCAAGGTTTATAACCCTCAACTTTAAATTCTAACCATTACTTTCTGTTTTTTTATCATTTTTTCTCAATTTGCCTTGTATTCATCAGAAAAGAAAAAAAAAAGTTTTTCCAATTAGATTCAAAAAATTTCATATCAAGGAGGTAAACACTATAAATTCAAAGGAAAAATGCACTTTTGGGGGAATTTAGCTGTTTCATTCAAAATCCCTACATAAGACAAGACCATAGATGCCTTTCCCTTCTCTGTACATTCAGCAGGTCGCTAAATAACTGCCCCGCAAGAGCAGTTTAGCACATTCAATGTAAATAATGGGGAGAAGCCTCGGCCCATGATAACCGTCATTTAGAGCCCTCAAAAACACTTTCAGAAATCTCCGACAAGCTCCATCTTCATGTTGTGATAGTCGACAGTTGTAACCATGCATATTCACCACGCTATGTAGACATTGTCATTGCGGGCGAAAATACTGAGGAACTAGCTGCTGTCCGGGCATATTGGCAGGCTTCTCCACGTCACTTCTATTGAACATCCAAAACTGCTGGTATCTAGTGACCTTTCTATCTATCCTATCCAGTGACCTACTGAACGCACAGAGAAGGGAAAGGCAACTGGGTTCTTGTGTTGCATCAAGATTTTGGATGAACTGGCTAAATTCCCCCAGTTTTAGGTTTATTTTATTTAAAACAGGGACAGTACATATTAATGAACATTTAAATGTAAATATGTAAGATTATAGCCAGTGGCAAATGTCCATCTTTAGTCCCATTGGCAGGTTGATGTTAACTACACCTAAGCAGCAAAAATTATTCAGTTCAGTTATGATGACATAAAATTGCCTTGAAACGTTTGTGATGCTGAGAATGTTCAAATTTATTCAATTATTTTTTAGTTTGCATTTTGTAATGATTTCATCTCTAAAAGTAATATATTTAATATTGTAAAGAAATGATCATAGAAATAAATTAACACCTCACTGATAGACCAAATAGCACATATTTTTCCACAAGTTTCATAATTTGTTTCAGGCCTGTTGCAGTTTATTGCATTATATTTTTCAGATGGTTGTATCCTCTGGGGTTCAGTTCTCAATTGTCCTTTCATTATATTTTCTCATGCGGCTTGTTGGGCAAATATTTTCAAAATTAGGCACCAACAATAAGTTTTACTCATTTCAGTTTATGGCTTGCTGGCCCTCTGTAAAGCCCACTCCACTAAAGTCCATTCCAACCAGTTTTAAGAGGAAGTAAGTGATAGTGTAAGCAAGACTGACGAGGCCAGCTGTGTGTTGTTGACCAGATATTCAAGCGGGTAACTGCAGCTGAACTTGTACAGCAGGCCTGGCAGGTAGCTGATGATGGTGGGGGGATCTGGTGTGTCGATATATCCTGATATGTTTCCAATTTGCACCAGTGACAGGTTCCCATAAGCGTTTGGTCCTTGAGCTGTGGAGACCTGCAGCAAACAACATCAGTGAATATAACTATCTTTTTGGTTTGCGAACCGAATCCCTTTATCATATTGTGAACAAACTGGACAGAAACTGATGCCATCATCCATACCCCTGGGAATACTAATGCACTTTACTAATCCTCAACTTAATCCCTCCATATCTGAGAATGGACCCTTCACAAACTCTTTGTTTGATCCAGCCAAACACTTAGCAGTAACATGCATGAGGGAAGTTTACTCAGGTAAGATTCACTTTTAACTCCCTTTAAACTGTTCAAGGAATTGTTTTTCACTAATCATCCTTACGAGACCGCTAGGATTCCACCTTAGACCCTTGTTAATGTGTGCTAGATTTCATTCCTGTGTAGCATAAAGACAAAATGTCAGCAACAAAACATGGATACTATGAACAAGATAGCGTGCTGAAATACAAGATACATCTAGTTCTTTTTTTAAATAAAAACAATAAAAACAATGCTTTGCTTACTGGAAAACTTGAAGCACAAGTGTGTAAAAAAAGAGCAGTAGGTAATTAAAATCTTGACAGCATAACAGAACTACCATCTTAATAATGTACTGTATGTGAGGGGCTGTCAGTTAATGACCTTTTAAATACCAAAATCTTTTTAAACATTTTTATGATAAACTGTAGATTGTGGGTGTTACTTTTCAATTGGCTATCAGACACATTCCAAGGACTGATCAACCTCGAGGGGGCCTCCCTCAGGTGAGGGTTTTTGGTGGTAATGGCCAAAACATGCGTAAATCAAGAAACAGATACAACTGGATAGCAGTTTATATACTCCAGTTCTGTTTTTCCTCACTTATTTTCCTCTCTTTCCTTAAGGACACAACCCCACTCAAGACACCGAAGTGCTGATGATTCAGAGGGATTGTAATTCCAAGTCCTATTAGCTAAACTACAAACTGCGGGGTAGCTTCTGTTTTGTTTTGATTTGTTTTTTAAGTTTTCAGTTTAGTTCAGTTATTGTTCTGCTTGTATTAGTTTTCATACAATTTGTTATAAACACAACTTTAGAGTCTTCTAAGACTCAGTCATTTCATGACTGCAACAATAAGTGTCTGTAATGCATACCTCATTATGACTCACAGTACAAACCTTACGTTATCAAATCTTTTCATGAACCTATATTTTTTTAGCTTTCATGATATTTTCTCAGAGCTACTAAAATAACATTACCTGTTTCATCACCAAATCCAACTCAGTCATCAAAAGTGTGCAGTCACAGTGCCAGTGATAGTGACTGCAATGCTCTAAAATCTGCTTAAAACAATCCATAAACCATTCCTGTTCTTCTTACCACCAGGGAATTGCCACAGGACTCCAACGTGGCCAGGCTGATACTAAAGATAACAACTGTGGGAAAAGTGTTGTTATTGATGAATCCCCGGCAGTGAGCATCTCCATGGCGACCATTTAGGGCCAGGTCTGTGTCAGTGTAACCGGAAAAGAGAACGGGGCAGAAGTTGATCTTGAGCGTGATGGTCTGCACCCCACAGTAAACACTGATGTCCCTCTCCGCTGCAAAAGACAGGCACACACAAAAGCACACATACGCACACACAGACAGGGGTATACAGACAAGAAAACAACTCATAAAATATTTTGTTACATAGATTATCCATCCATTAGTTTTGGAAATAAAAGTATTCTGTGTCAGTTTCTGTGAGTTCCTCACCGGGAAAGCGACTGTGAAAGTTAGCATCACAGTTGTATCCATTGAATTGAGCTCCAACAGATAAGGCCTTACTAAACAACGAAAGAATCAGAAGTATATGTTCCATTTCAGCACCTGAAACAGAGCAAGAATATCTATTTAATGTAGAAAAATAAATAAATAAAAAGTTTTTATGCACTTCATCTGTCATTAAAAGGTGGGCAAAACAGAAAGTGAAATACATACATTTATTTAATTACAAACAAGATATTCTTTGTTCATGTCAGAGGGGGGATTTACCCAAAAGATTTCAGTTATCTTGCAACATTTTGACTTTAGAGGGACAGCTTTTATATGGCTGCCAAACAGAATCAAAGCAGACAAATGTCACATTAAATAATATTTGAACACCTGCAGCTTTTGCATCCAAGACCCTAACCCTAACCCCTCCAAAAATTATGCTGGATAATGTGCTGATAACTACAGTCATTTCATAATGCATAATGGCTTATCTCTGTGTGCACATCTCTTTGTCTTGTGAGAACCTCTTGTCATTTAATTGTTGTCAGTCACAGATAAAGAGTCTCCATCTTGAGGAAACTGCTAAATTAAAGGAGTAATTGCATTCAATTTGCAGACAGAGTTTTTCTGATAGCAGATAGTGTTGTTTCTGACAGAATGCAGTAAAAAGGCAGACCAATACGCTATAAGAGGTACAACCACTCACCCTGGTTCCTGGAAGCCAGCAAGTCAGCGGTTCTCCATAAGCTTGGGACAGACGATGGAATGGTTCGCACAGCATTCCTACCAGACAACTAGAAACAGAACTCAGGAGCGGGGGGGAAAAGAGATCCTACACATAAGAGATTCATTATTTGAACATGTCAACAAAAAAGGGCTGTCCAGAGTGAACATGGGAAAGTCCATCAAATCTGAATGTGTTATACAAATCCTTTCATGTTCGTAGAAACATGAGCAGGTTTTGAAGTTTCCCACTCATATCCTTTCGGCCCAATCTGGCTGTGTCACTGCTCACAAATGGTCTGACGCCGCATGAGGTCCATCAGCAATTGAGAGGAGGGGTGGGTGGGTGGTGATTATCTTTTCATCGCTCCAGTGGCCCTGACTTGCTGATTGAGCCATTCCTTTCTCCCCAGGCCGGTTAGGGATTGTAGAGACAACCATGTGGGCCCTTGACCCTGGGTATCCACACTTTTCATGCTTTGTGTGCACCAGCCCTCAGTCAGCACAGAAGCAGACAATCTGCATGGTGGGACTGCAAGCTGCTGTTGGCCTCCTATCAGACCCCCAGCATTGATTCCTGGTTACAGAGTGTAACAAAAAAGCAACAAAAAAAGAGAGCAAACTTCATAGAGTTTCAGGGGATTAGACAGGCCTTACTGTTCCACTTTCCATATGGGCAGCAGTATACATGACGGATATGATGCATGGTAAATGAGACAGGAGACACTATGGAAGTTTCAAGCAAACTTTAGTTTAGTACTAATGGAAAACAAGAGAGGTACATTTTAAGTTTCTCTCCTATGTTTGAAAGTCTAACTACATGTTTTTCCTCTCAACAGAGGACTGCAATCACCAACTTAATTTCACAATAGCTTCTAGAAAGGTTTGCCTTCATGGAAACCTATCAACAGTCTTTGCACTGCTGTCATAATGGCTGAAACAACTTGGAGTATTTGACAGTGCACTTTGTATTTTGCCTGAATTTATCAGAGTACCATTAAATGGGTCTGCTCTTACCTTGTTTGCCTTACCAAATTAAGAGTATCATCGGTGATCATCACCTCTCTAAAGCTTCAGCGTCAGCCTTGGTCCACCATGGTTTTCATTAAAGCATCTTTTAGAAATTGCCAATGCAAAGGACTGAACAGAAGCACGGTCTGCAGCTTAAGACAATCAGTTACTGTTCTAATATTTTTGTGGAAAGTTGTCCATTACATTGAATACTGAGAGCTGGGTAATGGCAACATTTTATTTTTAGGGATCTTGCTAATCCAGAGAAATTGTAGGCCCAATTACAAGAATTTCGGACCACTAGAGATTTTGCATTGCTTCACTGCAGACTGATAGCCATCTAGAGTGCCCTAGCATCTCAATTATCCAAAACTCATTTCATCACTCTGTATGCTTGACAGTTAAATCCACTACGGGCCTGATTTACTAAAGGTTTGCATTTGTAAAAATGTGTGCAAATGTGATATCATACAACAAATGTGGAGGCTGATCTACTAACCGGGTGCACTGAGGACTGTGTCTGCCAGATGTGCAAAATAACACGCGCTGTCCGTTTAGCATCTTTGCAGTAATGAATATAGAACATGAGGCGTTTTTACCTGAGTGTGCAAAATACATGGAGGATAAAATGCAAATACATTAATTTAGCACAAGCAATGTGATTTATCAAGCCTGAAAGTGATTGTGGCGACTGTGTTTGCGTATGAATTGAATACCTTTGAAAAGGAGGTGTTAATCTGCATAGCGTTGCGCACAGACGGCTGCTGTAATTGGGGCGAGGAGGAGCCACTGCCGAAATGGAAAGAACGCGTAGAGGATGCGTTTTTACCACTTGTGTCAGCAATTTTCGGTAGAAGAAAAATAAATCCAGCAATGCAGTTTTGGAGCTTTTGGATGAGCTCAAGGCTGATTTGGAGCCTTGTCTGAGACGCTCCAGGCTGCACTCTCCGCAGTCTCTGAGGTAATTAATGCTTTGTAAAATCATTCCTCTCCAAATGAATGAAAAACTAGGATAATAAAAGGATAATAAGGATTCAGGATAACAAATATATGATAAATACAATTTATTTTATTATATTTTTTTTATCTTAACTCATCCTAATGTAATTTTCATATATTCCTTTATTTTGAGAACAGCTCTTATCTGTTTTTGCACATCAAGTATTGTTGTGGCATATAATCAAATAAAACACAACATTCACAACATTCACTGCTTCCTAAAGAAAATTAAATACATATTTGTCTTCCTATTACTCTTGCGTGACTGAATCTTCAGTGCTCTTTGAAGGGTATTTGATTTTTACCTGACAACAAAACACCATCCTTTAGTATCACACTCTGAACCTGAAACAAAACAAAAACAGAGACTCTCTTTAGAAACATTATTTTCAGTCTGTATATGTATGCGGACTTTTCAGTTCAACACTCTCCAGTTCATGTGCAACACTGACAGGCAAACATTGCTGTCGTTTAAACACACTCAGTGAAAGCTCCATGTAGTCAGAGACTGAAATATTGATGTATTCAAAATAAGCAACAAATATGAATATTAAGTTTTTCTTTTGTCGTATGAACTCTATGCATCTACATGAGTTTTAGTGCTCCCTGAAATAATATTTTTCTTTATTATATATTTCCAATTCAAATTGGTTTTATTCAACGCTCAAGTCAAGAGTTTGGATATTGCACTTATATAGGCCAGAGACAAAGCTTTTAATTAAAAGAACAAATTTATATATTTTTCTGGCCATACTGTATGGTACTGTGTCCGTCTGGAATACATATTCAAATTTTATAATAAAAACAGCAATACAGTGCTTTTTATGCTATTGTTCATAAATTAATTGGTCGACGGTTCTTCATGGGTTTTAGTCACTCTGCTTATTACAACTGCTGCTGATGGTTTCAAATTAATCACCCCAGGTGTTGACAACAGTGTGCCACACTGATCAATATTTGGACTATTTCTGTATTTTTATTTTGCTACTAAAGATTAAAATATTCATTCCAACACTGACGATGCCATACTGTATACTGTACTCCAAACCAGTACTCCAGATTACAGTCTGCTCTTGATAACTTTCAGACCTCTATCATTCATTTGGGGCTCTTCGAAAATCCAATCAGATGCACACAAATTTGTTAAGATAGCGGTCTATCCTATAAAACTCAAACTGCTGTCTATATCCATTATACTAGCTACACTGAATTATGAAGATATCCTGTATGCCGCTACAATAAACCACCGAATGACAGTGACTTGAATCCATATTCTTACGAACTGTCTGTCTTGCACTGTTTATTAGATCCCTTCCATGTGCATCTCATGGGAGCTTTTGTATATGAAGCGTAAGATACAACTCAGAATGAGGTCAAGTTTTTTGTGTTTGTCAAATAAAGTTGTGAATAAGAATAAGATGAAAATGTTAGTAGGTCAAATGTATCACTGACCTCACTTGAATAAGGTCACAGGTGACAATCCCTCTGTTTTTCAAAACTCTTGTATTTGGCTGAAACTATGATAAAACTAGTGATGATCCCTTTCAGCAGAAAAAAATCTGGAGATCCTTTATCTAAAGTGAAATCAATCTAGACTGGGTGCTGTCACACTGAGCTCTTTTTAGCAGTTTGATTGGCACACAAATAATTGAGGGTCTTTGACAAAATGAAAGGACAAGTCTCTCAGCTATTGTTGGCTAAAATGTCATCATTTGGCATACACACAAGTAGCCAAGTCTTTGCATCATATTCAGTGTCCCTCAGAGAGTATTCTTGCATAAGTTTGTCCACCCTGTTAACATAGCCGTTATATACCTGACGAATACATTTTTCAGAAAAGGAAACATTCTCTGCCTGAGCAATTAGCTGTTGTGAGAAAGGAAAAAAATATGGTTCCAGTAAACTTTATGTTTCAAATGTTGAAGTTATAACATTAAATGTCAAGTAGAACTTGTTACATATTTCTTGTTCAACATATCTTTTGATCTATTTAATAGTGTAACACAAATGCACTCATAGGACATTCGTAAATTAATGTGCTTATAATATTATTTCTGACAAAACTTATTTTTAGTTGCTAGGCAACCAAAGGAAGAAGCAGCAGATTGAAGTTAATAGCAAGTTTTACGTTAAATTAAAGGCAAATGTCTTGGGAACAAGGTGGTAAATTTTCACACCGATCCAAGAATATAATAACCTACAACCAGACAACAAATCTCTGGAAAAAAACTAGCTAGCTACCATAGCTCTACTATACCAACAGCCACAGATTTCAAGTGATAACAGCACCAACTGCTTTGGGATTCTCACAAGCCAAGGAGACTCAAGTCAGAAAAATGGACCCAAAACAACTAAAATTTGTTGGATGAAGCCTTAATCTGGAGTCGATGTCTGACATGTTGAGGTAAGTGCACTACTCACTCCTTGTTGCTGTTGCTGTTTGTACTCTGAGCTGCTGTAGTATAAGCTCTGTATATATTGTTTGATTCTGTTATTTCTACTTATTACCTGCTATGTTTAGATTTTTACTGTTTGACCAAAGCTCTCACAGTTCATTCACTGCCTAGCGACACTTCGTCGCTAAGCATACAAGACTAGTTTAAGCACTTTCTCATCTCCACTCTTCCCCATTAGCTTAGCAGTTAGCAATGGCTTCTCCCTGTCCCTCTTCTGCTCTCTCCTGCTCAACGTGTCAGATGTTCAGTTATTCCTCTGCCTCCTTTAGTGAAAATGGTACGTGGAACAAGTGTGGCTTATTTGCGCCGCTGGAGGCGAGGTTGAGCAAATTGAAATCGCGGCTCCGCATCAACGAAAACAACTCAGCTAAGGTAGCTAGCCAGCCCCCCATAGATCAACCTAGCGTAGCTCCTCCTAGTCCTCGGCAGTTCCCGAACAGCCGGGAAAACGGGGTGGCTGGGTGACTGTCCAAAAGAAGCGTAGTCCCACACCAAAGGCCACTGTACACTACCCACCTCTTCGCGTTTCTAACAGATTCTCCCCACTCAGCGACACACCCACTGAGAAACAAACTCTGGTGATTGGCAGCTCAGTCCTCAGAAACATGAAACTAGAGACACCAGTGACCATATTTAGGTGCATCCCAGGGGCCAGAACGGGCGACATGGAATCAAATTTGAAACTGCTGGCAAAAAGTAATCGAAAATACAGAAAGATTGCAATTCATGTCAGTGGATATGACACCAGACTGCACCAGTCAGAAGTCAAAAAAATCAATACTGAGTCAGTGTGTTCATATGCCAAAACCATGTTGGACACCGTAATTTTCTCTGGATCCCTCCCCAATCTGACCAGTGATGATATGCTTCACCGCATGTCATCACTCAATCGCTGGCTGTCAAGGTGGTGTCCAGCAAACAATGTGGTTTTTGTAGACAACTGACGGACATTCTGGGGAAGACCTGGTCTGATTAGGAGAGATGGCATCCATCCCACTTTGGATGGAGCTGCTCTCATCTCTAGAAATCTATATATTCTGAACCCCAAACCCCGACAAGCCAGAGTGAGGCCAGGAGACAGAGTTGCAGTCCTACACGCTTCTCTGTGCTTCATTATGAACATTTACCTGCCAAAAACCACACTGAGTCTGTGTCTTTTCCCCGACCACCTAATCTAGTTAAATATAGTGCTATGAAGAGAGGAGTTTCTTATAAAAACTTAATTAAAATTAACACAACCGATGACATTTCTAAACAGTCATTGTCATTGTTGTCTAAACACAACCAGTGGCTGTTTAATGATGACTGTGTTAGCCTAAATGAATCTACTCCCCCGAGTCATATCAATATAGCTAGGCTTAAAACCTTCCTTTCTGATAAAGCCTATAGTTAGGGCTGGCACAGGCTAGTCCATTGTTGTGCTTCCCATGATGCAAACTCAAAAAATGAGTCGTTTGTGACAAGAAAATATGCATGCCTAACGTTTAATTCCTCACACACACACACGTGGCACCAATCAGGTGCTCTTACAAGATTTTGTGAACAATTGTAATTAGAAGACAAAAAACTGCAAGGGATAACATTACAATAAATGCAAAGTAGCACAGCACCACGGCGGGTGCATTATGTATATTGTGTAAAAATATATATATATATATATATATATATATATATATATATATATATATATATATATATATAAAACATTCACCATGGCGGGTGAAGGTAAATATAATTTAAAAAAAATGTGTCCTACCATTGATGATTGAAGTCCATTTTCTCTCTTGTTGAACTCGTTTTGAAGAAACCGGCATGATTAACTCAGCCGATGTTAACTCCAACTCAGTCTTATCTTGAACAGAACCATTTACATAATCTAACCATCGTGGTTTAGTTGGAGCTATGGAGGAAGAGAATAGCCTCCACCGTGGATGGGACCAGCGATGTTCTCCTCTCTTCAGTGGTTTTTCCAGCAGCACTGAAGTTGCGCTCACTAGCACTGCTGCTAGCCAGGATAGCAAGTATGCCACGAGCCAGAACACTTAGCTTGGGATAGGTGTGTCTGTGATCTCGCCACCAGCTCAAAAGATCTCTCTCAGTTTCCATGACATGATTCTGTGTTGAATACAATTCAACTTCATCCACACTGTTATCCACAGGTAAATTTTCCCAGTCTTCAAAATCCAA
>JAPQLA010000006.1:2843537-2866280 GCA_029822935.1 Naso vlamingii | reverse complement strand
GAAGAACCACCCGTCGCAAAGCGAAACTTTGGTTTATAATTGTCGCTTCTGTCGCACATTCGCGTCGCCGCCGGTGTAAATGGTTTTGATGCGAAGTATTCGCCGCCAAATATTTCGCAAATTCGTGTCGTTTATTCGTCACGTCCCCGGTGTGAAAGGGCCTTTAATCATGTCATTTCCTGTCGCCAGTAGGGGCGCTATGACTGAGTGAATATTGGCTTACAGATGTGTTCAGGCTGGCACCCTTGTGAAATAGTTAAAATTTGGTGCATATACAACAATGTACACTGAAGTTATAAGAATTTCCTCTTTCACGGTGAGATGCTCAAAATGGCAGCCCTGTCACGCCCACACCATTAATCCAAATCCAAAGATTTTTAATAACTTTTTATGTCACAGGTCTAAAGAGTGTCTACACCATGTTTCGTGACATTCACATAAAATGTGTGTGAGGAGTTCGTTAAAGTGTGACGCATGTCAAATTTTGGTCATTTCCTGTCGCCAGAAGGGGGCACTATGAGTATGGCTGAATATCAGTATGTGAATTGGTTCAGGGCAGGACTCTTATGATACAAGTTTGATGCACATTGGACCATGTACACTCAAGTTCTAAGCATTTCAATTTTCCTGTCAAAATGCTCAAAATGGCGGTCCCGCCGCGCCCACACCATGACTCCAAAATGAAAGATTTTAATAACTTTTAATCCTACAGGAGTCATAAGTACGCACAGCGATTTTCATGAGAATCTGATAAAATCCATAGGAGGAGTTCGTTAGAGTATGCAATGTGTAAATCGCCAAACATGGCTGTTCAATTCAGAATGGCCGACTTCCTGTTGAGTTTAGCCTATGGTATCGGAGACTTTTTTGTAGATCTGGGTGTGATAGACATGTCCTCCAATATTCATCCATGTATGTTAAAGTGGGCCCCGGGGCTGCAGTTTAGGGGGCGCTCGCGAGCCATTTGGCCCCGCCCACTTATGAAACCAGTGAAATACGTAAATTTGTATCACAACTGACAAGCATGTGATGTTTGATGCATATTGAGCAAAACTTACCTAAGTTATTAAGGTTTCCTTGTTCATGGTGACATGGTCAAAATAGTTGCCTTGTCATGCCCACACTGTGATTCCAAAACAAAAGATTTTAATAACTTTTCATGTCACAGGTCCAAAGAGTGTCCACACCATATTTTGTGACATTCAGATCAAATTTGTAGGAGTTTGTTAAAGTGCAGCGCATGTCAAATTTTAGTCATTTCCTGTCCCCAGGAGGTGGCACTATGAGTATCGCCGAATGTCAGCATGCGAATGGTTTCAGGGCGGGACTCTTAACATACATATAAAGTTTGATGCATATTGGACAATGTACAGGGAAATTCTAAGCATTTCGTTTTTCTTGGTGCCACGCCCACCCCATGACTCCAGAGCAAAAGTTTTAATTACTTTTGATCCCAAGTGGGTCAAGAGTACACACAGCAATTTTCATGAAAATCCAATAAAATCCTAGGAGAAGTTCGTTAAATTCCGATGCCTGCAGATCGCCAAAAATGACCTTATTCTGAACCGTCAACTCAAAATAGCGGGCTTCCTGTCGATCTGACAAAAAAGTCCAACGGTGCAGATCTGTTCGTCTTGGGATGCTCTACATGCCTACCAAATTTCATCTTCCTAGGTCAAACCACAGATTTTTCATGTATTTTTTGAAGTTTCTAGGGGGTGCTGAGGAGCCATTTGGCCCCGCCCACTTCTGAAACCAATGAAATGTGTAAATTTCCACCACGATCGACCAGTCTGCTAAATTTTGTGAGTTTTTGAGTATGTTAAAGCCGCCAAAAAGACAATTCACTTATCTCGGTTAATAATAATGCCTTAGTTACAATAGGTCCTCGCGCCATTGGTGCTCGGGCCCTAATAACCTTCTGTTTGTGTACAGGAAACATGCCTTTTTTGTCAGTGCACTTTGGTAGTGTGTATGAAAAAGATATTAATAAACAGGCTAATTACTTAATGGCTATGTTAATGGCCTGGTGTCTTGTATCTTATCACTATGTACTTTATAGACCCTCATAGGGAATTAGAAGTAGCCTACTTATGAGTAACATTAATTAATAATTACTGACCTTCTTGATTCATTCCTCTTTTTTTTTTTTTTTTTTTTTTTTTTAATTAACTGATCATTAAGTGATCATTAGCTACCCAGACAATTTGATCAACAGTCATAAACAGATGGTTTACCAGCAGGTAGTTCCACATTCGTTCTAATTTGTTCCTTGGTAGCATTAAGGATCCCAAACACGAAGCCAAGGTCCTGCACTGAAAACATCATGTCACTTCACATTTTTATAAAGCACAGTCAATGGATGATAGCACAGACACTGGACTTCTTTCCACAGATTGATTTGACAGGATGTTAGCCTCCGGAGCCCACGGATGAGCTGAGTCCGAACGGCATCCCTAACAACGGTCTGTTACTCACAGCAACAGTTCGTCATACAGAAATAAAAGACCTTAGAGTTCCATGATTAACTAATCAGAGTCGAGTATTCAACAAAGCCATTTAATAAACCTTCACACTTCTATCTAAGCTGTTTTAGGCTATTTATTGCGGTTAATGTCAGTAATTACGAAATGCTGCTTTAAATAAACTTTTTCGATCAGTTGCATAGCAGAAGAGAAATGCTAATAGTCAAATGTCTTTCCATCCTTCTTGCTTTATATAGAGTGGTTTCCATGCAAAGCTTGTCACGGAAAGGCCTCTCATAAGACGTAGTGAAAACAGACCCGATTCAAAAAACGCTATTCAATTCACACAAGCTCAAAGCAGAAATCCTGTTTCACTGGTAGAATTTGTGGGTCAAAATGAAGTTTAAAGTTACTTCTGCTGCTGCGTACTTCTTGCTGCTGCCTGAGTTTCACATTTGTCTCTGCCTGTTAATTGCCTCCATGAGAGGCAGGCACAGAACTATGTAAAATGCCTATGTAATTTATATATCTCTGTAAATAATACATTTTGTAGTGTCAGCCCCTTTGTTTTACTCCTGAAAATTTCCTGATTGGCAGTCTGTATTTCCCCAGAAACTCCTTGAAAGTGTATTTCGGGGAATCCCACTTCCCTGTATTAAACCCTACACAGACAGACAGACAGACAGACAGACACACACACACACACACACACACGCGCACACACACACACACACACACACACACTCAAATACACGCACAGGACAACACCATGGAATGAAGGTCAACATTTGTGGGACAGGACATTTCAAACAGAGGTCACTAGTTTTATCTGTGTGATATGTCACTGGCTAGTATTATTACTCATCTGACGAGCATGACCTGCAGGTTATGATGATTTGTTGTTATACAAAATGAACACAAGTGGAGAAAGTTGGTGAGTTTGTACTGGCCATAGCTATTTCAGTTGCATCTCAAAAGGCTTTTGTTGTCACATGGGTGACCTATTGTGTTTTTTAAAGAAAGAAAAAAGCCTTTTGTGTGGCTTTCAACAAGCACTGAGGAGGATTCATAGACCACCCATGTAAACAGGCCGAAGTGAATAGCACAGCCACCTTCTGTTGAATTTAAATGAATTATTTCAGTCATTTTACTGATGTATCTCTGTAGAGTGTTACAGCCTGGCTCACTGGCTGCAACATGAAGGGAGACAGACACGAGGTGGTGGGCTAAAGAACTTAATTTATTTAACAGAAACACAAGCAAAATCCAGAGAATAACTGAGGTTCAGTGGATCAGCGGTGTAATGCATGTATGGGTGCGGGTGTGTGGGTGTGTGTGTGTGTGTGTGTGTGTGTGTGTGTGTGAAAGAAACAAAAGAACATCATAACAGCCTCATGCTGCTGAGATGTTGTCAGCTCGGGCTGACGGCCGGAGAAGAGAGAGACAGACTGCAGGCTCAGGCAGCTATTTGAGGGGGAAGGGCACACTGGGCCCAGGTGTGGCCCATCCCACTAACGACCCTCCTGTAGGCAGAGGAGAGAGCAGCAGCATAGAGAGCAAGACTGGTGCAGAAAGGAGGGGTCATCACCCCCCCCCCCCCCCCATAAAAAAAGAAATGGGGTTCCACCAGGAAGCCCAGACACCATAACTAAACAACACTTCATCCCGCCAATAATTTTTAGCAAACTATCCCAAATATAATTTACAAAATGTTCCAATCATGTAGCCATACTCACCGGCTCTGTGGTGACCCCCGATCAGCCTGTCACTCTCCACCCTGCACCCAGCAACCCCGGCGCCTGGAGAAGCAATTTAGGAGTAACAGGAGGAGAAAGATGGCAGACCAGGAAAAAACACAGAAACATCAAGAGCTAGGTGCTCTCGACAACGCATCTGCCACAATGTTTAGACAATATGACTGCAAAAAAAGGAACCAACGCATCAACCGGCGGTTGGGACAAGTCACAGAGTTCAAGAACGTTAGCAGGTTATGATCGGTATAGACCATGAGAGGAACACTGGAGTTGACGTAAACTTCAAAATGTTGCAAGGCCCACACCAGGGCGAGAGTTTCCTTTTCTATAACGGAGTAGTTTAGCTGGTACGAGTTGAACTTCCTGGAGAAAAAACTCACAGGATGCTCAACACTGTTACCGTCTCGCTGAAGTAGCACTGCCCCTGCACCAACATCACTCGCATCCGCCTGCAACTGGAATGGTTGATCCAAACGCGGAGCTGCAAGGACAGGGGGAGAGCACAAAACAGCTTCGACATTTTCAAAAGCTTGTTGTCAGGAGACTGACCAGACAAACTTCACTTTCGCCTTCAGCAAACTGGTTAGCGGTGGAACTACAGTTGAGAAATTCCTGCAGAAACTGCAATAGTAGCCCACCAGGCCTAAGAAGCGCATGAGCTCCTTCTTAGTCGTGGGGGTAGGGTACTGCTCGATTGCAGTCACCTTAGCCTGTACTGGCTGCACCTGTCCCTGTCCTACCACCTTACCGAGGTAGGTGACCGTAGCTTTCGCGAACTCACACTTCGCCAAGTTAACTGTCAGGCGTGCATCACGGAGACGATCAAACAACTGGCGGGTACGGTGGACATGCTCTTCCCAGGTATTGCTGTAAACCACAACGTCATCGGGGTACTCAGCGCAGCCATCCAGACCGGACACAACAAGATTCATCAACCGCTGAAAGGTCGCCGGCGCATTCCGCAGCCCAAAACTCATCACAGAATAAGAAAACAGGCCAAACGGAGTTATAAAGGCAGAAATCTCTTTTGCCCTTTGTTATAGGGGTACTTGCCAATACCCCTTGAGTAAGTAAAATTTACTAACAAAATTAGCTGAGCCTACCTGATCTATACAGTCTTGTATTTGAGGGAGGGGATAAGCGTCAGGTTTAGTCACGCCATTTACCTTATGATAATCTGTGCAAAATCTTGGACTTTTATTGGCTTTGTCCACCAGCAAACAGGGAGAGGCCCAGCTAGATGAGGAAGGTTCAGCAATGTGATTGTCGAGCATGTACTCTATTTCTTTCTCCATTACTTTACACTTTTCCTCGGACACTGTAAAAACGCTGGCGGATAGGCTGCGCGTCACCCACATCAATATCATGCTCTATCAAATGTGTGCGAGTTGGAACATCATTAAATAAGCACAGGTAGTCGTTGATAAGAGCAGACAACTCGGCACGCCGCTCGATGGACAAGTGACCACACGAAGCCTCCAAATTATGCAATGTTCCTGAATTTTTCAGCCGGCCTGGCAAAAGGCTCTCATCAGGCGGGACCACCCCATCATCTTCATGTGCAGGCAAATGAGCAGCTGACTGCCTCCCCACGGTCTCTGCCACCAACACAGGTTTGACAGTCTGCTGCTCACCCCCTCCCCTTCACAAGACTGTGACTCGCGTATATAGTAAGGTTTTAAGAGGTTAGCATGGCAAAGCTGAGTTTTTCGTCTGCACTCCGGTGTCGATAACAAGTAATTCAGCTCGGAAACCTCGCGCAGAACTGTGAACAGGCCATGAAACTTGACCTGAAATGGTGAACTGACCAATGGCAATGACACGAGCACCTGGTCACCTGGACTAAACTGGCGACGCTCAGCTTTTTTATCATAAAGGCACTTCATTTGACTGGGAGGCGGCCAATTTCTCCCTAGCCTTCTCCCCAGCCATGTACAACCTATGACGGAAACCATTAACATACTCCATCAGATTTTGAGGAGGTTCAGGCTGTGCCAATGAATCGTGCAGCAGAGTCAACGGCCCTTGCACCGTATGCCCAAACACGAGCTCATTGGGGCTAAAACTGGTGCTCTCCTGCACAACTTCTCTGGCAGCCAGCAACAACCAGGGTAGTCCCTCCTCCCAATCCTGATCCAGCTCAACACAATACCCACGCAGCAACGACTTAAGAGTTTGGTGGAACCTCTCCAAGGCCCCTTGACTCTGAGCATGATATGCTGAAGCCTGATTATGTGTAACCCGAAGTTGCTTCAGAACCTGGGCAAACAAATGCGAAGAAAAATTACTGCCTTGGTCACTTTGGATCACCTTGGGTATCCCAAAGATCGAAATGAACTGTGACAATGCTTTGACCACAGACTTGGCAGTAATAGTTCTCAACGGGTACACAGCTGGATACCTGGTTGTCTGACACATCACAGTGAGCAAGTAATTACTACCAGATTTTGAACGGGGCAAAGGACCAACACAATCAATATGAGGTACTCAAACGGTTGGGCAATCGCTGGAATGGTGGACAGAGGAGCTGGTTTAATAATTCAGTTGGGTTTCCCTGTCAATTGGCATGTATGACATGTTTTGATGTACCTAGCCACATCCCTCTTCACCCGAGGCCAAAAGAAATACTTCAGAACGTAGTCGTACGTCTTATGGACCCCCAAGTGACCTAACTGATCGTGCGACGTTCTCAGTACCTCTTCACGAAATTTGGATGGGACTGCAACTTGAAATATAGGATTACCCACAAAGCTCTCCCCGTGTGGCACCCATTTTCTCACCAGCAACCCGTTCTGAAGTAGATACCCCTTCGCAGCGCTCTTCACGTCAACATCTGAAAGCACCATCCCAAACTGCTCACTAAGTGTCGGATCAGCCCGCTGCTCCGCCGCCAGGTCACTGCGGGAAACAGACAACAGAGAATCAGGTATGGACACAGTGAAAACCCCACTCTCCCCTGTGTTACTCTGCTCAACCTCTGTTTCCCCACGGGACATAGCCCGCGTAAATGCACAAGCTGTGAACACATCAGGAAAACGCTGTGCACTGCCATCAGGCAACTCAGTAACAGAGGGCAAAGATGTTACCACAGGAGGAGGCAGACCATCAGCCCACACACGGCTAACAGCCAGGTCATTCCCCAGGATGACGTCCACGCCCCAGATTGGCAGTGCAGGACGCACCCCCATGGCCACCTCACCCTGAACTAACCCACAGTCAAGCTTCAACTTATGCACTGGAACAGGCAAACATTTAAACCCATTCCCCGCATCAGAATACAATCACTAGTGTCAGAGCTCTGAGAAAAAGGAAGCACAGAACTCACAATGTATGAATTAAAGGCTCCAGTATCCCTCAAGATTTTTACCGGTACCTTGACATCACTGCCCACCAGCGACACATGGCCATCAAAGACAAAAGCTGAGAAGTCAGGCTCCTCCAGGCTGCAGTCCACAACAGGCCCCACATCAGCCTCCACCTGCTCACAAAGGGATGCAACACAAGGAGTTACACAGGGAGGAATGACACATGGAGAGCTAACAAGATTTAATTTACTGACAGGAGCAGCAAGTGCTACAGGCTTAGCAAGCACACCTTTACCACTGGATCTAACAGGACATTCAGCTTTCCAATGACCCCTACCTTTACAGTAGTTACAAACCTTACTTGGGTCAAACTGCACCTGACTGCATGCAGCCCTGTCAAGCTTACCATGGCGTGGACTGGCACCCTCCATGTACCGTTTACCTGCTGGACGAAACCTACTGCCCTCACCCCGGTAATAAGAGTCGTCCCAAGCCTTACACTCACGATCACCACGGTGTATCAACACATATTCATCAGCTAATGTAGCAGCCTCCGATGCCGTCTTCACTTTATGCTCACTAATGTAAGTGGCAATGTGACTGGGAACAGAGTTTTTAAACTGCTCCACAACAATTAAATCACACAATGCAGCATACGTATCAACCTCTAGGGAAGTACACCAACGACTGAAATGAGTTGTGAACTCCATGGCAAACTCAAGGTGTGTTTGCTTACCAGATTTCTCCCACGACCGAAACCTCTGGCGATATGCCTCAGGCACCAACTCATATGCTTTCAACACTGCAGATTTGACCGACAAACCTTACTCTCAGCCACACTAAGCGCAGAGTACGCTTCCTGTGCCTTACCTGTCAAAACACACTGCAGTAGCAGGGTACGCTCTGCGTCAGACCAATCTCTACTTTCTGACACACGCTCAAAAAGTGAGAAAAACGTATCGGGGTCACATTCACAAAACTGCGGAACCAAACGCAGACTACCGGCAATATCAAAAGAACGTGAAGGCCCAGACAACACAGCAGGAGCCTGACTCCCACCACCAACACTCTGCAAACTTAACCTGCGCTCCTCTAGCTCAAGCCTCTTGATTTCAGCTTGCAACAACAGCAACTGTCTGCGCTGCTCGAAAGTCAACTCTGACCCCACCCCAGCTACACCTGAGGCAGATACACCAACAGTGTCTAATCCTGCACCAATAGCACGCGACTTAGACTGGAGAACCCCCAATTCCAGCAGATTCTCCCGGAGAATATGCTTCATGTTCTCCCTTGACCGTTTATCACCAACATCCATCTCAAAATGGTCAGCAATTTTCACTAATTGTTCCCATGAACAACGCTCCAAAAACTCCTATGATGGAGCTTCCAAAAAGTCCTCCACAGTAGCCATGTCTGAGGAACACAAGCGAAAAAAGAAAAGACGAAAAAAAAAATCTTACCTGCCCAAACCACACACAAACCAAGACTGATGCGCAACAACTCTACTCCCTGCTACCCCCAGAAACCAGAGCTCAACAGCCCTCACACAGCTGAAAACATCACCGCATGTCTGTCCCTTTAACTGTCTAACCAAAATCTAGCTAAACTCCCTCCCTAGGCTTCAGGTGTTACTTGTGGTGGGTACTTATGCACTGAAACCCGCAAGCCTGGTGAAGCAACCAACAATTGGCGACCTCCCCTGCAGCCCCGGACGTGCTCACACCACACTAACAACCCCCCAACGAACTCCAAGGGAATCCGCTCTTAAGCCTAACAGGGACAGAATAGCAGCAATTTACTTAACTGTGTACTGGACCGCACAACTCTGAGCCACAAAACACAAGCATTTAGCAGCTCAGTACACAACCAAACACCCCTCAGAGCAATCAGCACCTATTAATCAGCCAAACAACAAAACAGCCAACTTACCACACTCACTAGTGTCTCCCAACTAACCAAATCAGGCCTACATCTACAACAAAGATGCACAAAACAGGCCACAACTGAGTATCAACATCACAGCAATACTACACCGGGTCAACAACAAAACCGACGAGCCCCCATCTGTTACAGCCTGGCTCACTAGCTGCAACATGAAGAGAGACAGACACGAGGTGGCGGGCTAAAGAACTTAATTTATTTAACAGAAACACAAGCAAAATCCAGAGAATAACTGAGGTTCAGTGGATCAGTGGTGTAGTGCATGTATGGGTGGGGGTGCGTGTGTGTGTGTGTGTGTGTGAAAGAAACAAAAGAACATCATAACAGCCTCATGCTGCTGAGATGTTGTCAGCTCGGGCTGACGGCCGGAGAAGAGAGAGACAGACTGCAGGCTCAGGCAGCTATTTGAGGGGGAAGGGCACACTGGGCCCAGGTGTGGCCCATCCCACTAACGACCCTCCTGTAGGCAGAGGAGAGAGCAGCAGCATAGAGAGCAAGACTGGTGCAGAAAGGAGGGGTCGTCACAAGAGTAAGACTGTGGGTAAAAACTGTCAATATATGTACAGTATATAAATGTTCATTGAACCTAAGTGTAGAGTAGTGTTACTGTTACTCTTAATTTCAAACCTTGAGGAATATAAATGTATCAAATATAATATTCACTTAAATATTCAGTGACATTATCTGCCTAGCTTGCTTTTGGAGTCTGATGGTTATGAATATTGTTTAGGTAGAACCATTCTCAATAATTAGTCTGTCATATGATTCTGTTTCTAAAAAATGTTTTTGCTTGAAATCAGGAGTCAGCTGAGTTTCGCATTCTGCACTGTTCCCTGCTTTGCTCTATGGCTGTCGACAAGAGACAGTTGACGAGGCTGGGGTTCAAGGAGTTTCAATAAATACGTGATTTGCCACGCTCACACAGTTTTGACAAATGGTATCTCCCCCCAAAATTAGCTCTTTTTGAGCTAGGTTTCCTTATAGTTGGAAACATTTATTTTCACCCAGACTTTTGTAGTTGTTTAATGAGACACTCAACTTTGATATAATATGTGCATTCTTACTATTTCAAGCTGCGTTTCCAAAGGATTTAAAGCAGTGGTCTTCAACCAGGGGGTTGTGACCCCAGGGGGTCAGTGGAGGTGCTGCAGGGGGTCCCCCAAAAATAGTTAAAATTTTCATCAAAATAATTTATATCTGGGAATTTTTTTAATTTGGACAAAAATGTATTGGGTAAACTCAATTAAAAGTAAACTCTAATATTAATGGTCAATAATAAGGTACTTTTTACAAATATTATAATGACTGAGTATAAAACAGGTTAAAAACAGTTGGCTCGTCTTAAAACGCAACACTTTTTCAAAAAAATTTTTTTTTAAATCTGGGGGTCCCTGCTCTGTTTCTCTGTCGATCGGGACTCTTTTCCTCTTGGAAAGGATGGTCTTGGGCTGCTTGTAAGTGAATTCTGGAGCAGTTCATCACTGGTATGAACCCCATATGCACCATCTGTATAACATGCATTCTTCAATTCTGAAATCCTTCATTTATTCACAAAGAACATGTGTAGTGCTGGTGGAGTGCACTGTACCAGGTCTCCGGCACTTTTTTCTCCAGGTGAAAAAAATTCAGCTGGACAAAGAAGCAGAAATACATGGGCATTTTATTAGGTATTTGATCCAATCGTTACTAAAGTGTGTCGTCACACATGAAAGGTTAAAGCATGTGAATGTGACAAATTAGTCCATCTAAAGTTGTCATATTGGCTTTTAAGGTAGACTAATTCAAAGCGTTAACTCTTGCACTGAACAACACGCAAGAAAAAACATTACACCCTGAAAGATGCGTTTGAGCGGCACAGTGAATGAAATGATTTTTTTTTTTCACCAGTCACATTAAACCTATAGGAAAGAATCAACATGAAATGGTAGTAAAGCGTCCTTTCGTGTTTTTTGGAACAGAGAAAAGGTAGAAGATCTTTCACTTCTTAGAAAAGTTACTCGTGTAGGTTAATGATGCGTGCACGCATGTGTTATGGGTGCACTATGGCACCTCCTTAATTGGCACTACACCAGATCTCATCAGAGCTCGCTGTCTTCTTGGGCACATGTTCCTTACTGCAGAATGTCTTTCATGAAACGCACGTAACCTATTATCAAATTATTTGACGATAGTGCATGTTGTCCAACATTTATATGCCCCGTCAACTAGAATCTGCTAATATGCACTCCTGATCAAGACTACCATAAAAATAACCTGCCAGTGCTCCATGATGTACTGTAGGCTGCAGTAGAAATTGCAAAGAATTTGCGTTTTTAACCCCTTAAGTGTCTGACCAATAATTGAATGGCGTTACTGTGCACATGACCTCTGTTTACAATTTGTAGTCAGTTTGAGTTTTGCCTTTGTCAATGTGAACCAAACAAGCTGAAAAATGAAACAATGTATCCAACTCACGTCTGATACACACCAAGTAAGTGGACTATTAGGTTTGAACATGACCTTGAATTGCAATCATAATGCTCTTAAAAAGGCCTAAAAAGTCTTAAATTTGGCTTGTTGAAACCTGCAGATACTCTGACAAAGCTAGATTACCATGGTAATTTATGCTGCAGACCTAAATTAACCTGAACCATGCTTTGTTCAGAGTTTCGACTTGAAAGTGGCTAAAGAACACCTTTCACTAATGAACTTGGTTCAATGTAGCGACATCAGTAGTCTATGAGAAATAGATTCTCAGCTAATGGAATATGTAATCAATGCAAAGTTGTTGATATAATTTTACCAAGGTTTTCCCGGACGTTCATTTGTTTGTATATTAACACTGCTTAGCACATTGATTTTCCATTTTTTGGGGTGTACATTTTGAAGCTCTTGCTCTCTGAAAATGATGGACTGTATGGCATTTAATTAAAACTTTGGCACATTGAATCAGTATGTGTGACCACAGCATACCCCTCTGTTATCGTTTATTAGTCCCATGATCTTCATGGAAAGAGGAGACAGCAGGCATTTTGCTTTCATCTCAGGCCAGATTGTCATGGTGCCCTGCCATGCCACAGTGTTAAGGATATATGCTCTGTCCTACAAATCGGAGGCATCCCCAGTTTTGGAATTATGTTTGTAAAAAGTAAGCAAAAGTCCCGTTTTTTTTTTTTTTGTTGTTGTTGTTTTCCCCAGAAGCACTGTTGAATTCCTTTAAATCTTACTTTTGGAAATACCGCCTCACTTCCTTGTGCCAAAATAGTAGTATCGGGTTCCGATACCAACGTAATTCACGGATCAGAAATTTCTGATCCAACCTGCAGAGATTTCCGATCCATGAGCCGTGTCTGTGCTTTAATGTTGTCTGCTGAAATGACTCCACAAGTGATTCCCTGCTGGCTGCTCTGCTAGCTGGCTGCAAAATGTGGAATGGATTTCCTGATCGGAGGCATGTCTCAATGAGACGCAGAGTAATGAGACACGCCTCCGTTCAGGAAATCCATTCCACAGTTTGCAGCCAGCTAGCAGGCAAGCATTGAGTAGCACTGTGGCTAACCAACTTTTCATCACAACATGTCCGCTGTGTGGAAATATTTTACGCTAGAAACACTGCAAAGCAAGACAGCAACGTGCAATGTTTGCAAAGCCGTTGTACCGAGAGGCGGAAGCTCCGTCGCGACCTACAATGCAACGAACTTAATCAAACATTTGAAAAAGCACCACATTAAAGAGCATGAGGATTTTTTAGCTAGGGGGCAGAAAGACGATAGGAGCCAGCAGGAATCACTTCTGGAGTCATTCCAAAAACAAGGTAAACTTCCATCAGACAACATGAAAGCTAAAGGGATTACTGAGAAGTTGCTCAACTTCATCGTACTCAATGACCAACCGTTATCGGCTGTAGAAAACAAAGGATTTTGCAGCCTGATTGAACACTTGCAGCCAAGATATAGTTTACTATCCAGGAGATATTTATCAGAGACTGCGCTACCTGAACTATACAACCGAGTGTCAACCAAGTTAGCTGAGAAGTTAAAAGGAGTTCCAGCCCTGAGCTTTACCACAGATATTTGGACTTCAGATGTCTGCCCAGTGTCACTGATGAGCCTCACTGTGCACTGGGTTGACTCAGATACACATAGCCTCTGTAGTGCGGTGTTTCAGGTAAAAAAGTGCAGGGGCTCACACAACGGAGCTACAATCGCAGCATCCATTACAGAGATGTTAAATCACTGGGAGATCACTCTGGAAAAAGTGCATGTCATTCTACGGGATGATGTCAGTAACATGAAGGCTGCGATGGAAGATACTAATAATATTAAAGCAAACAGAGCTCTGGTATCTGGTATCGGCAGATATCCAAATTCAGGTATCGGGATTGGATTGGAAGTGGAAAAATGTGGATCGGTGCATCCCTACCAATAACGCACGTGAATCCTCTCAAGTTGTTGGCATGCATTACCCTCCCATTTCTCCTTGTTTCTCTTTCTCTTTCCTCAGACTTGATTCAGTGCACAAATGAGATGAATGTGAACATCCCTCAACTGGCTGATACACTGTTTGAGAGGACCACCAACACCAGCTGGGTGGTTGTCTTCAAGTCCCTCAACACCACACACCATCTGATGGTCTATGGCAACGAGGTAAAGCATTTAAAAAAAACAAAAAAAACCCAACACTGATAAAGGTTCTAACCCTGTACATTAAACTTAGGTTGCATACTTCTGGAAGCTAGCAGGATTTGAAAAATAATGTGTCCTCAGTGCTCCGTCTAAAACCACCCCCTCTCCTCAGGGCTCCTTCAGTTTTTTGCACTGTTTGGCAGGGCATGCTGTTACAGTGGTAGTTTTGGAGTTTTGTTTGCCATCCTGCAGGAGATCTAGGATACCTCTGGCCGCGGTTAAGTGCTATGAGTGTGGGCTGGTACATGGCAAGGGTAAAGTATGCACAGGGAGGAAGGGAGGCATTTTATAGGTTCTTTACATCCAGACCTCACGGCAGTGACTGTTTGCCGTTTGTAAAGCATTACAGCAGCTACAGATGAAGGCCCTTTTTTCTTGTTGTGCTATCATTATTCATTTTGTTTGTCCTTTTTGGTTGCTCGCTTAGCTGTAGTTTTCTGCCTCCAGTCTTTTCAACAAGTATTACAATAAATGCTTCTAAATAGAATTACCAACCCTAGCTTTAATGCCATACAGTGCATTAAGATGGGGAATGAGATCGCTTGGTATCGTCTCAAATTAGTGCACTAAATGGCACATGCCTACAAGTAAAGCTATTCATTATACAAAAGTGAGTTGATTTAAAAAGCCTTTCTTCCAGTAAACACTGTTTGTGCAAGCATTACAGTTGCTCATAGTTTCTTTTTCTCTTTTTTATTTTTTAATGCAGAGATTCATACAGTATCTGGCTTCCAGGAACACACTTTTCAACCTGAGCAATTTCTTGGACAAAAGTGGCCTACAAGGTATGCACCAACATTGCACATTTTGCAACACTTCGCCTTTGAGCACTAAGCCAATATTTATTTGTATCATGGCATTCAACATGACCCCTTTACTTCTTTTGTTTGTAATGTAGGCTATGATATGTCAACATTCATAAGGAGATATAGCCGCTACCTGAATGAGAAGGCTGTGTCCTACAGACAAGTTGCTTTTGACTTCACTAAAGTGAAAAGAGGGTAAGGACTTTAACTGTACCTGACTGGGATGTTTGTGTCGACTTGTACCTAGCCTCAAAGCTTGATGCTCTTGTTTCAGAAACCTTGTCTTGTTTGACACTTAAATTCTTTGAGGTTTTTTGTGTTTGTTTGTTTGTTTGGAAAGAACTGTGTAGATTGGATAGCTTTTTATTGTTTGGATTTACCAAGGGTGAACTACTGCAACTATTGCAACTATTGTGGTGCAACTATAGTTAGTAGTTCAGTGGGACTGTTCAACATGCATACCTTGGAGGGACAAATATGAGTGTGAAGCATTGCACAGAAAGAAGAAATGTTTTTAATTATATATATTGTTGTGTTGATTCAGTGACTTGGAGGTCATAAGGATCAGACATGTGAAATTACATCATTAGATATTAAAGACTAGCTCATTTCCATCTACGTGATATGGTCCTTAAATATCTTTATTAGCTCAGGTTTATTAAAACATTTTCTTTTGTTTCTTCCACAGGTCTGATGGAGTAATGAGAACAACAAACACAGAGAAACTTCTCAAAACCATCCCTGTCATCCAGAACCAGATGGATGTGTTACTGGATTTCAATGTGAGTCCTTCGTATTGGCTACATTGGTTGGCATGTATATCGATTGCAGACATTTGTTTTTGTAACTACACACTTTGCATTTTTGTGTCCCACTGGCTTTTCAGAATAGTTGTCTTGAAATAATTTAAAACTGATCAGTAATGGTCATCATTATTAACACCTCCACTTCTATTACAGGTCAATGCCAACGAGTTGACAAATGGTGTGATCAATGCAGCCTTCATGCTTCTGTTCAAAGATGCCATCCGACTTTTTGCAGCATACAATGAGGGCATAATCAACCTTCTTGGTAAAAACAAGCATTTTGTTGACATAGCCTTGCAAGCTATTTGGACAGTAGGATTATCCTTAATGTCCCTTTGCACTATAATTGAAGGGGTCAGATAATTAGGAACAGTGCTCGTTGGGTTAAAGACGAAATGAAATACTGCAGGTATTGTCGCAGCTATTTAATATTTTGCATTCAACTTTGATAGCAACAGTGTTTGTAGGGAATGTTTGTTAGTATTTCTGCACAGTTTATGTAAGTCTTTAATTAAGAGAAAAATGGAAGACTGGAAAATTAACAGCTTCCTGAAACTGCAACAGGAAGGACTGCTTAGATGATGGTGGAAATCAATTCTATTCTAATCAGTTTGAATACAAACTGTGGTTGTACATTACAAGGAGTGATCTGCCTTTTAAAAGCAAAAACTATTCATGATATAAATCTGTCTCCGTCGTATATCATGTTTGTGGCAGTGTGAAAAAGCACTGTATCATTCCTTTGTACTCCTCTGTAAGAATGGTTCCAAGGAAAGACATCAAGTTTTTCGCCGGAATTATTTACTGGAATCATACAAGTCAGTATATACTGATAATCTGACATCTGTGTGATAACTTTCATTTCACCGAAAACAACCTACTTATTACCTTTTTATTGAATTCCTTTACTAAATACAGTGTAGTACATGAATCAGGAATGCCACAGATGTAAACTGAAACTTGAATGGTGGGCAGAGGCAAACAACCTGAATTTGGTATTTTTAGTTGATCTCCTAGTACACTTCATACTCCCTAATGCTCTTGATCATATGACGGGACTTAATTATTTTTCCTTGCAAATCTCAACAATTACTAATCATATCAACATATTGGTATGATTAGTAATTTGTTCCTTTACGCATTTATCTTTATCTCAACGTTTCTAAGGATGCTTCAGGATTTAAATTTTCCAAGTGTACACTGATATCTTCTGAGACTGAAACTTCAACATATTTACCCTATGGATATAAAAACTTAAAACCTTAAAACTTAAAAGTTACAGACCATACACAAATAGGTGTAGAGGAAAGGAAGATGGTTATTGTCATAATCCCTTTGTTGTGCTTATTATTCTGTTTACAGAGAAATACTTTGACATGAAGAAAGTCCAGTGCAAAGACGGACTTGACATCTACAAGAAATTCCTTACACGTATGACCAGAATCTCAGAGTTCCTTAAAGTTGCAGAGGTAAGTGAGGACCTCAGATCATCCAGTCACTTATTATAAATGTGCCTAGGTTCATAGATGGTTTGTTACATGTCCTTGTTTAATTCCTGATGGTCTTTGTTCTTTGCAGCAGGTAGGAATTGATCGAGGAGATATTCCAGATCTGTCTCAGGTAAGCCCAGACACAAAGTCTAAAGATAACCATTCACCATCTTTGCGGTCAATTTACCCCCTCACCACTTTGTTGACTTTACTCAACTTAAAAGAGGAAAATGGCCAAATTTAAAGGAAATAATCCTAGTACTACAGTAATTGTAATGTCTGTGTATAGATATCATATACAGTGTAACATGCTTGTAGTTGCCATTAAGCAGCAAAAAAATTGTGCGTTTAGGTTCCAGATTCTATATTAATGGGTGAGATGAAGAATAATTTCAGTGTACAGTACTGTCCTCTTTCAAGTGACTCTGAGGAACTTTTAGTTTTTGTTGATTCTAGCTGGCCCCTTTGGACAAAAGCAGTAGTGACACAAGTGCCTACTGTCATACAGATCTTTTGTAGCGTGTGCCATGCTGGCAGAACACATGCCTTTGTTTTGGTAGTGAGTGAAATAGAGACTGCAGGATGGATCATGATGAGGTAACGTGTTAATATGTGACTGAGAAATAAGTTATAAGACAGTTGTATGGCAGTAATGTCCCCTGAGACCTATTTCCTGTATTTTCAGTAGGCTAAAGTTACACAGCCATTTGCATTAATGTTACTTGTAAGGAACAAACAAACAGCCTTAGGCAGAGAATATAATTACATTATTGTCATTGCACAGAACAACAGAATTTAAAAAAAAAAGTTTCTTTTAAGTTCGCGGGGATTCGGACCTGATAACAACATTGATAGTAATTACATAAAAATAGCAGTCTTTTTGCTGACGGTCTCATTTGCTGTTACAGGAAATTTACAATCATTAGAGGAATCATGAGACTGTTTCATTAATGCTTAAAAGTTCCTCGCAGTCATTTTAAAATAAAGGTATTAAGTTAAATTAAAAATGGCACTCTGCTTCTCATTTGAGTCAGCAGATAATATGCTGATGCACCATATGTAATGTGCTAATAATAGTGAACTACTGTAGTTATTACCAGCACTTTTAATTTCGTTGTAACCTACCCGGGGACAATGACAATAAAGATCTATCTATCTATCTATCATTGGCAAGACAAGGATGTTATAAAGGGTCAGTTCAGGTTGTCTTTTAACCCAACTTGTATGCAGAAGTGTCAAAACAATTAACATATTCACAGTATTTTTCCCCAGTATGAAAAAGTCACAAAAAAAGAAATGTATAGTTGAAGCAAATAGTTAATTTACAGGTGCAACAACCCATCTTTTTTTTTCTTTTTCAGACACCTCCCCCCCCCCACACACACACACTCATACACATCACAACAACAACAACAACAACAAAATAATAATAATAAATTAATTAATTAATTAATAAGAGAAAAAACATAGGTTCACTGGCAGATAGATAGATAGATATCCCATCACATGTGGACATTTTTTTATTAAGAGCTAATGCCATATGGTATACACTCAGACCTCCAGGACTTTTAATAAAACAGATGTACTGCCCCCATTTAGCCTGATATTTTTCTACTTGGTTAGTTAGTCTAAAAGAGAGAGCCTCATGGGCTGCAACAATACCCAGCGGAGAAAACCACACCCTCACCGATGGTAGAGAGGTTGCTTTCCATTCTTTAACTAGCTTTCACCCCACACTCACTCATGACCTTGCTCATCATACAGCAAATAAAGGTGTGAAACAAGAATTTTAGTGTGGGATATGGTAGGTCCATCTTATACAGACCAGTGATCAGATGAAGAGGTGCATCATGTGCAATTTCATTTATTTTAAGGCTTTGTCAGTCATTATGTATTTAACTGGGACGTCCCTGACTAAATATTTACATTAATGAATATAAGTAATCTGGTCAAGTCTTGTCTATGTAAACAGATCTTCAAGTTGGTATAATTTAAATATAATTTCTTAAAACTATATTGCCTACTAGTGATGTGTGGAATCGGCTCTGATGCCATCCCTGTCCTTACATAAGCATTTACCATTTACCTACCACCCTCACAACCAATTCTTTTATTGAATAAAGAGATCCACACCTGCACTGAGATTTCACTACACTACCCGTCCCTGTAGGCCATATTGCCTTTTAAATTCTGTCAAGCAGTTAAAGCTTTTTAGGTGATTTCTGTGTTTTATTGCTGCAAGAGTTTTTCCTTTCTTTTTTTTTTTTTAACAATTTGCTTTTTGTGATTAGTAAGGTTGCTTCCTGTAATTTTTTATGTTTCTGTGCATGCAGTAATGTCACAGCAGCAAATATCATAGGACAATTGAGCAGCAAAATCCAGAACTGTAGTCATAAACTTGACATAAAAGAGGAAACTGTCAAAAGGAATATAATTAAACCCCAAATCCTTTAAACAGAATTTATCAGGAGGATGGCTGCTTTACTGTACTTAATACTTACGGCGTATGTGTGTGTGACCTTTTTGTTTTGTCGAAGAGCACAGAGCATTAATTAACATTTGACTGTGATTTATTCATGCACACTGAAAGTAGTTATTTTTGAAATTTATTAACCGTTTTGTTAACTGACTGTTAACTGGCTACTATTAAGTATATATTAACAGACTAGTATTAACTGACTGCTACTTTAATGGCAGTTTTATTAGCCAGCTATTAAAACCAAAATATGCAGTATATAATTAATTATTGGAAGAAACCAAGTAACTCTGTGAATAATTAGACAAATTCAATCATACTTTGTTTCTTAACTACATTTTCATGCCACTGCAACAATTAAATTTTAGGATTTACACTCAAATCAGGCCAACTAGATTGAGTCATAGAATAGCTGATTATTCAGGGTCTTTCGTATTAATTAGTTGAACTTTGCAACTGTAGCGGCAATCACAGACATGTCACTCCCAAAGGCTTTCTAAATGTCTTACTGTTGCCACTTTTATTTTCTGTATCTTGTCCCTTCCTTCTGTCCCTCCATCTTCAGTTTACAGTATGTGTAAGTATGTAAACCTTTTCTTTCTATGTCTCTGTATTTAAGAGTAGCTCTGTTTGTGGGGTGTTGGCAATTAACCTGGCATGCCATAGTGTTTTTTTTCTTTTCAGAGCACACCATGTATTATTCTTCGTTCATTCTTTGAAAACTTAATGTATGTCAATGATGTCCATGCTAGGCCCCCAGCAGCCTGCTTGATGCCCTGGAGCAGCACTTGGCCTCTTTAGAGGGAAAAAAGGTCAAAGATTCAACAGCAGCCAGCAGGTAAGTTGTCTTCATCTCTGTTTACTTATGAAGGCCCTTTGCCATCCAGACTTAGAGTAGAGGCGAAGCTCATATTTGCTTCAGCAACTTAATAAAATTAGACTGAATTTTTTTTTTCTTTTATACGGTGTGGTAAGTATTCACCCCCTGAACTTTTCCACATTTGGTCACATTACAACTGCAAATTTAAATTTATTTTATCAGGGTTCTGTGATGGACCAACACAAAATAGTGCATCATTTTAAAGTGGGGAGAAAGTATTACATGGTTTTTAAAATTTACCAAAAAAAACAAAAAACAAAAAAAAATCTGAAAAGTTTTGAGTGCATATGTGAAAAAAATATGAAACCCCTAAGTAAAATCCAGTGCAACCAACTGCCTTCAGAAGTCGTATAATTAGAAAATAGTGTCCACCTGCAATTTAATCTCAGTATAAATACACCTGTTCTGTGAAGGCCTCAGAGGTTTGTTAGATAACATTATCGAACGAACAGCATCATGAAGACCAAGGAGCTCACCAGACACGTCAGGGATAAAGTTGTGGAGAAGTATAAAGCAGAGTTAGGTTATAAAAAAATATCCCAAGCTTTGAACATCTCACAGAACATTATTAAATCCATCATCCGAAAATAAATGTAAAGTATGGCACAACCGCAAACCTACCAAGAAAAGACCGTCCTAAACACCTAAACTGACAGGCCAGGCAAGGAGATCATTAATCAGAGAAGCAACCAAGAGGCCCATGGTAACTCTGGAGGACCTGCAAAGATCCACAGGTCAGGTGGGAGAATCTGTCCACAGGACAACTACTAGTCGTGCACTCCACAATTCTGGCCTTTATGGAAGAGTGGCAAGAAGAAAGCCATTGTTGAAAGAAAGCCATAAGAAGTCCCATTTGCAGTTTGCCACAAGCCATGTGGGAGACACAGCAAACATGTGGAAGAAGGTGCTCTGGTCAGATGAGACCAAATTTTAATTTTTTGGCCTTAGGGCAAAATGCTATGTGTGGCGGAAACCCAACACTGCACATCACCCTGAGCACACCATCCCCACCGTGAAACGTGGTGGCAGCACCATGCTGTTGGGATGCTTTTCTTCAGCAGGGACAAGGAAGCTGGTCAGAGTTGATGGGAAGATGGATGGAGCCAAATACAGGGCAATCCTTGAAGAAAACCTGTTGCAGTCTGCAGAAGACTTGAGACTAGGGTGGAGGTTCACCTTCCAGCGTGACAACGACCCTAAACATACAGCCAGAGCTACAACAGAAAGGGTTTAGATCAGTGGGTTTCAAAGTTTGAGGCAGGCCTTCCCTGGGGGGTGCCAGAGCTCTTCAGGGGAGACGCAGAAGAAGAAGAAGAAAAAACAAAAAACAACAACCTGAAAATAACTTATATCTAGGCTAGCTAGCTTACATGGGGGGAATGGATCAGTTCGTAACACATACAGTGAGAAAAGTGCAACAAAACATAGAAAGTGTGACAGTGACCACTCCAAGAACACTATGTAAGCGCTCATCTCCTTCACCTCGGTCCGCCTGTACAGGTGTGGATTTTCTACATTGACCATGGATAAAAGCAAGTAAGCCAACTTCTCAAGGCTACAGATAAAGGATGATTTGCATTTGCTCCTTTCCAAAGTGTATCCCTGCCAAAATCACTGTTCCTATTGAGGAGGGTATAAGCAAAAGATTGCTGACAGCAAATGGAAAAAGAAATTGTGTCCAAAAGTGTGTTTAAATGATGTTTTGAAAAAGATTAGCATTTTAAAAATGTTTAATAAGATGTTAAAATGATGAGATACATTTAAAATATGTTTAAAAGGTGTTAAGAACAGATAAACATGTTTAAAATATTCCAACAAAGTTAACAGAAGAACATGTATAAGATGTTTAAAAAATATTAAACATTGAATTCTTTTAATTCATAAAATACAAAATGTTAACTCATTTATATATTTATGGGGGGGTTTCCTAGGGGTTTCCTGCTTCCTAATTATTGTTTGTGTCACAATAAAATGTATTTTACACCTTCAAAACACTGTACATTTTGTGTTGATCAAATGGTAAAAAGACCATTTAACTCAATTTGAATTCCAGTTGGTAACTCTACAAAATGGGGAAAAAATCAAAGTTCAAGGGGGGTGGATACTAAGGCAAGGCACTGTATGTTTGTGTGTGTGTGCGTGAATATATATATATA
>JAPQLA010000006.1:2797032-2826587 GCA_029822935.1 Naso vlamingii | reverse complement strand
CAAGATGGCGATGCAACATGGTAGCCTGCGGTTGGGTGCACCTCCACCTATGTATACATAAACAACTAATTCTAAGGAACGAGAAAGCTTTCATTTGTATGCGATTGTGATTTGACTTCGGTAAAATGCGTATTTATGAAAGCAATATTTGATTTTTGCTAATAAATAGCCAAATAAGTTACATACTGGGCCTTTAAAGTCTCCTTTCTGCAGTAAACCAAAAACACATTTCTGGAATCCTCTCTCCTGATTGAACAAGTGTGGGAGTGGGATACCAGAAAATGTCTTTTCTGTGTACGGCAGAGCGGAGGACCCATGTTACTGACAAGAGACTATATAAGTGATGTCTGTCTGAGTGTAGTGCTATTTAACATTTTAAAATTTTAGGGGGGAAAAAATTAAATACCACTTACCCCACCTTTAAGTATATTCTGATGGTATACTTTTGTATTTCAACTAAGTAAAAAAAATTAAATGCATCACTTTTACTTGCAACAGAGATTTTTACTCTGTAGTATTGCTACTTTAACTAAAAAGCGAGATCTGAGAACTTTTTTCACCACTGGTTAGATGTGTTTTTAAGGTGATAAAATTTTTAAAGTTAAGTTTTTAAATAAGTTTTTCCCAAAAGTAGAGCTTCTATTGTAGTAATGCTCACTGGGTCTTTTGCTATTAGGGATCACCTGTTTGATCTATTACGAAAATGTATTTAAAAGGTGTTGCTTGTAAGTGAGCTTTACATCACCTTCAGCTCATTGTTTGGAATTTCTGGCCCACAGCTTTGATGTTTAGTTTAGTACCATCACTTTTTATTAACATCATATTCAGCAACTGCTGTTTCTGGTTAAAGAGAACAGCAGACAGATCAATACTAATACTGCATATTTTTGTACTATAAAAAAAATCCAATGAAAAGACACCCACCCCCCACCTACGCACACACACACACACACACACAGGAACCATAAAGAGAAAGGAGATTTTACAAAATGTATAGTGTTAATACACTGCTTTTTGTTATGGCACTTAATCCATTGTTACCAAGTTTAAAACCCTTTTTTGGTTTAACTTAAGTTTATATTGAAAGAAACATCTTGCCCACTGCAATTTAAGGTAATCTCCAAAGTATAAGTTTCAAGCCTTGTAACCATACTGTAAACAGTAACTTAACATATATGATCTGTGATGTATTTTGAGTGCCGTCACATGCTGCACTAGCAGAGTCGATTATTTCAGTGTGACTGCTAGTGAGCAGAACTGTGCGCATAGTAAATCCTCACTGAGCAATTGGCCCCGTAGTTCACAGTAATCAGCTTATAAGGTCAGATCTCACATGTTCATGTTTTCCACTGCTTCTGAGCAGTGATCACACTTCCTTTATTAGGGAGGACTTGCTTGTCTGTCCTAAGCTACTATGTGTATAAAGCTGTAATTATTTGATGAGAATCGTGCTGCACCTTGCACAGCCACTTGCTGTGATAAAAACAGAAAGCATTCTTTGTTTAGGCAATGAGATTATTATTTCACTGATGACTGACCAAAACATGTCATATACAAGAAAGTGTTACATAGTTTCTAAATTAATACATCTTTAAACACAAACTTTGAAGTTGCACATTTTGTAATCTGGTTATCTGTTCATTCTAACAGATCCCAAAACCAGAATCCTTATGAAGCCCAACAAGATACACCTAAACTGGTTTTGCAGTCACCCTCCAAGGTAGGATCCTGTCTGGAGACACAAAATCATTTAACAAATTGAGTTTATGAGTTCATGATTCAGTGTGTTGCAGGTGTTAAAATGTATCAGTTTTGTTTTTTGAAGCAAAGAAAAAATCCATTCGACAGTGAAGTCATTGCAAGTCATACTGTAGAAGAAAAAGACCTGACACTGAATGATGGTGAGTCCTTATATGAACATCAGTTTGTGCTTTTTTAAAATATTTAATGTTAGTGTCAGTTGATTTCTTTATCCACTGGGATCTAATGATATATCATGTGTATGTTTGTATTGAGTGGACTGCTTGATGGAGAAATTGTGAAAGAAGTTACATTACAAACTAATGTAAGTCTGGTCTTAGCAATGAGTTTGACATCCAGGTGTGTGGGACCTTAATGCTTAAGCTGATTCAACCTGTACTGTAAACAGCATGTTGGCATGAGAAGTGGTTGCATGGCAGTAGAAAGCATGTGCTGGCTTGTCATTTCCAACAATTGTATCTTCTATTTTCACTCCTTTTTTTGTTGCAATTTCAGAGAAGACATTTTTACACAGTGGTATTGGAAAAGGTGACAAGTAAAAGTTCAGTGCAGGTCTTTGATAGTTACGTGCTGGTTTTAAAATATTTAGTATTTAGCTCGAGTAGCCTGGCCATTTACAAAGTGTTCATAACATAGACGAGACTTACAATTTATGACCAAGTACTACAACTGAGTCTTCTTTCAATATTTTTAAGGATGGTTTTTTCCATTTACTGTTAAATGATCCAGTGAGCAAGAACTAAAGATTTTCTCAGGGACTGTCAGAGTGAAGAGTCCAAAAACACATGCCTGCCAGAGTAGCCAGAGGATTACAATGAAACACATTCCAAGCCTTAATCTGTACTGCATGACTTGTTCCTGCTGGAAATATTTCACAGAAGCTATGAAAACAATGTTTTTGTGGGGGAAACGTACCAATAACAACAGACATAAATAGTGCCAGTTTAGAAAAGGCATAGTATGTCAGTGGATTACCTAAAACCAGTCTTACGTATGTACATTAACCAACATGGATGTTTTACACAATATCTTTTGAAATATGCTGATCTTAAAAACCTAATGCCAAACGTTAATATTCTATAAATTGGGACAAATCACTGGTGCAAGACATGTCAAGTAGCTCTGTTTACTTTAAAAGAAAAGCACAGTGTTCTTCAAAATGGTGAATCAGTATTCATAACAAATGTATTTTTAAGTAAACAGTAATGGAGTTTTTTTTTAAAGCTCTCCCAAGTCACATTCAAAGAAAGAAAAGCTGTGCTCCTTCAAAAAAAAAAGAAAAAAAAAGAAAGGCCTGATCAACAATTTAGTGGACACTGAGTGGCCAGCCCACGTGTGTAAAATAAAGTAGTGGAAGAAGTATTCAGAACTAAACTTCTCCGATATCAAAGTTGAAAAAAAAAAATTACTTCTGCAGTAAAATGATCTCTTATGAATGATATTTTATGCAATTTGACATTATTAGATTATTACTGATGCATCAATGTGCCAGCAACATTTTATTGTCCTAGCAAGTTAAGGTTGAGCTAGTTTGAAAAACTGCATATACATTTCAGTATTTTATTGCAGTGCTTCCCGACCAAGGAGTCAGGTTTCTCAAAACACCAGATCAATCTGAAGGGGCCCCTTATGGGAAAGGATGGAAGAAAAAAATTATTGAAATGAGAGGGATGTGAGATGCTTAGAGGGGAAATGTCTTTAGCGGAACTACTAACAACTCAGACATTCTAAACATGAAAAACAATCACAGCTGACCAGACTCGCCACCACTTAAAAAAGACTGAAGTCACATGATGTTAGAGGTGAAACTCACCTATAAAGTTATTTCTTGACAAAAACACTTAGCTGATGTGTTTTTGTGAAAACTGTGTTCATTTGTTTTTCTTGAGAACTTTTACTATCATTTGACAGCTGCATTTCTTTTGTTAGTGACCTGAAACAAGACCTTAATAATAAAGTGGTCACTTAGAATGCATCTGTGCTTACCCCAGTGTTTGAAAACAAGGTTGTTAGCTCTGGTTCTCAAGACCGTTTAGCTTATTCAGACAGGCCATTGCAGACTAAGCTGCTGCTCCTCGTGGCACTTGTCAGCTTCTAGCTCCACAGACTCCCTGTTCTCTTGTTCTCTTGTTCTCTCTCTCTTCATTTGACCTGCAGAGTGCTGTTAACTAGGATTCTCCTCCTGAGAGCTGGATAGACAGAGAGTTAGTTTAGGTTTAGCTTCACAACTGTTCAGAACAGAGTAGAGTGGCAGAATGGGAAAGAGCTTCGACAGCACAGTTTGCTCAATATAGATTCCACTGCTGTGTCAGAAGCAAAAAAAACAACATTGACCTTGAGAGTATTGTCAGTCATCTCTGTTAGCACATGTAGACCTTCACTCATCTTCCTGGATTCTCACGAAGGTGAACTCAGCTGCAAAAATGAGGTATATCTCCAAGAGGAAGAAGTGGACCAACACCAGGTCTTTTGGAAGAGTTTTTCTGAAAATCAATTAGTCAACTAAACAGCCAATCAATGAGTCAAACTAATTTTCAGTGACTTCAGTACCTACACAGAGCCATTAACAAGGTCATGCAAAAAATACAACTCACATAATTCTGCTTGTGCATGTTGTTGCGTGTAGTAAAATACTATTTGAGCATCATGTATGACTGCTTGGAGAGACTGTGAAGAACAACAAAAAATATGATTGGATTTATTAATTGTAGGTAATCTGTCACAAAAATTTTGTTTATATCAACATTTGTCTGCAATTTTTCCTTTAGTTGCATGGGCTATACGCTTGACTGCTTTACTGGTTTACTATATTTCTGTGAAATTAAAGGGTTAGTTCACCCCAAAGGTCAGGTGAAATTTTTAAGTCCACAGAACACTGCTGGATTTTTATAGGAAAACAGCGTTGCCATCATGTTCCAAACATTTATAGTGAAATGGTGACTAGGATTCAAACGGAAAAAACAAATAAACAAACATAAAATGCCTCCATATTGCGACACTCGACATGCCATTGTTTAAAAAAACTTCACTGACGCCGTGTTTTTAGCCTCACTGTTCACTCTAACTTGTAACTCCCAAGCAACGTTCATGTTCACATGTCTGAAGCTCGCACAGCAGCTTTAGAAGGGATCAAGGAGAGCTTGCCTATCTGCAAGATCAATTGGAGAGCAAGTCTGGGCAAGTCTGGTTTCTGCTGCTGGCACCAGACTTCCCGTTAGCATGGTCTGCAGCAGGTCTGTATGTACTGTTAGGAGCTACAGGCTACAGTGAACAGAGAGGGTAAAAACGTGGTGTCAGGAACGTTTTTCAAACCAGATTGGCATATTGAGGCTTCAGAACACTTGGATTACTTTGGACGAGCAGTATCAGGCATTTCTATTGAGGCAGTTTTATTGTGGTTTATTTTTGCGTTTGAATCCTAGTCACCATTAACTGCAATTGCTTGAGATATTACTGCAACGCTTTTTTCCTGTGAAACTCCAGCAGTGTTTTGTAGATTAAAAAACCTTACCCTGCCTTCCATCGGCATGATGGTGAGGAAATAATGACAGAATTTTTTCGTTTAGGAGGAACTGTGGCATTGCTAATTAGAGAGTATATGAATTTTTTTGGTCCATAACTGCTGCTTATTGCTTATTTAGGTATTATAATGCACATTCTAATAGACTGATGAATTTGTGCATTCAGAAAAATGAAAAAAGATTTTAAAAAATGGGACAGTTGCTGTTTGCCACTGTATCGATTTTTATACCACCAAAACTGCAAATTTTAAATTCCTATATATAGTGAAAAATACTATACTGTAAAATAAAATGACCTACTTCATTTTACAGTAATACACCAAGAAAGGATAACTTAAATAATCCTGTGCAGTGTTTTATTTACTGATATAGTTTGTGGTATCTGTCTTTACAGATGTCTATGAGGACCGTCATTCAGCGTTCCTGAGCCCAACAGGGTCTGAGCCAACTTCTGCTGAGCAGAGGTCAGGTAAGATTGGTCATCTGGAGACAGTGCCTAAAGAGGACGGTTACTTTCAGGCTACAGCCACAGAGTGGCCAACCAGGCACAGTATTTATCCCGAAAAACTACCTGAACAAAGCACTGACATTTCTGTTGAACCCACCTCAGATGCCAAGCTATCAACTAATGGGAGCTCAAAAGGTTCATCTCATGCCATTTTAGCAAAGCCAAGGCAAAAGATACTTTCTAGAAGAGAGAAAGGAAACACTGCTCAAGTACAGAGTCTAGTGAATGAAGAGATGAAGAAGAAAAAACCAGGTAATACCCAAAATCCTTTAGAAGGAGCTGCAGATTCGACCATGGACAGACAAGCAAGTGTCAAACAAGAAGCTAAATCCTCTGAGATGACAGAGGTCAGAACACTACAACTTACAGCACTGCAGAACACTCCTTTTAATGAAAGACTGACCTTTGTGGATGCAGACACTCAGCAAGAGGCAACAGAAGGCAGAGTTGTTCAGCGTCCACATAGACTATCTGGTATAAAAGCTTTCATGGAGGGAGAAAATGGTAGTCTAAAAATTATTTTTACCAAGGAAGGGGGAAAATACAAAGACATAGCCATTAAGGAAATAGAAGCTTTACATGGCCCTCAGGCTGATTCTGATGCAAGGAGCATAAATAACTCTCTCCCACCTCAAACAGAAATGATAGTAGAAAATAGTGCTGGTGGGTTCTCAGAAAAGAGTTTGTCACTACAGACTGATGGTAGCCTTTTACTGGATTTATCTAAAGAAGATGGTACATATAGAGCAAATCCAGTCCTAATCTATGATGAAGCAGATGACATCATAACACCTGTACCTTCCTCTCTAGCCTTCAGTATGCAAAAGCATGAGGGGGATACCCCAATTCCGCCTCCCAGGCTGTCCAGTTCCAGTCCTCAAGAAGACAAGCTAGTCAAGATCAGTGAGCTTAAGAATTTCTTGGAGAAGAAATATGCTGAACCCAGGTTAATCACTGCAAGATTCAAGGAAGCCTCAGACAGCTCAATACTCAGTGAAAAAGTGGCAGATGGCAGAGAGATGTCTGAAGGAAAGGCATCAACGTCCCCATATAAAGCCAAGTATAATGATGTCTTAAAATCATTGAAAGTGACAGACAAGGGGTTTGTCAGTCAGAGTCCATACAGGTCACAGCTTAGGAGTTCTAGGGATGTACTGCTGACATGCCACCAATACCAAGAAAGGTGCCTTACTTATATTAAATCCCAAACTCCAAAATCAAAAGACCAGGATGACAAAGTCAGAGGGAGTCCATCGAAGACCTGCCACCCCAGAGTCCTGCCGAGGGAATCCTCCAGTCCTAAGGGATCCAGACAAGAGGGCTCTCCCTTAAAAACCTTTCAAATAAACATTGACCCCCAAACTAAGGCCACTGAAGGGCAACAAGTGAAGCCAATTCCAGTGCCAAGACAGAAGAGGAGTCCCTCTCATGAAGCAAAGCAAACAGTGATAACAGACACTGAACTTAGCCCAGGCTCTTGTCCTCCCCCTTTAAATCTAATGGACAAAGGGACTTATTTTGGTAATATAAGAAGTTTAAGCTCTTCCACTTTACCACACTGCAAAAAAGCCTCAGAGAATGAGTTGGAAGCCTCCACACACCTTGCCAGATCTGTCCTCCCTGAGGATTATCAGCACTACCTTGGGCCACAGGAGAAGGCTCATGTTCCTTTTTTCCATCAAGAGCAAGCTCCTGCTGCTGCTACAGAGAGTGATGCGGTTCACAGACCGAAAAATGCCCTCAGAGACCTTGTGGGGAACCAGAGTGACAATCCCACCAAGGGGACTCCTCCCAGAATCAGTTCTTGGATTGTGCAAGATAAAGATGGAAACTCCAGCCAGGGCACAACGAACAGGGCCTGGTCTCTGTCTCGGGCAAGTTCAAGCAGTGAGCTTTTGTTATCTCTTTCCATTTGTATTTTTTCAAAGTAATGATTGAGAAATTGAAAAATGTTTTCTTTCCAAACAAATCACATCAAGTTAACATATTAACAAATTCCTCAATTTCAAAATTCTTGTGCTGTTCTTCTTTGTAAAATCTGCTGCTGTGGTCATGGACTTTTTCAACTTTTGTATTTCTTTCTCAAATGAATCTACACAAAACAATATAACAAAGATTTAGATTTTAGTTGCCCTTTAACCAGTAGAAAACTAATTTGTTTAGATTGACAGCTGTTTGGAATTGAAGAGCTGCTGATTTATGAAATATCCAGTTTGTATGGCAACCTATCAGGGCTATAAAAAGATTTAAACTGGTTTACCTACGAGACTGAGGTTTGCATTGATAGCAAATTTGTTATATCCTAAGCTAATTTATTAAGCATTATATTTATACTCATAATAAGCCAGCAATGATTTGCTTGTAGTCAGTTGTTGTTGGTAAACTTGTGAAACATTGTGGAACATCTGCATTGAATCTATTTTCCAGAGCTCATTTTGGTTCTTTTGTGGCAGGTTTTGTTGAGTCTTATAGTCCCCTCATGTCAGCTCCAAAACAATTATCTTCAAGGAGTATGTCCTCATCCAAAAGTCTGGAAAACCTCACATCACAAAGAAGTAACATAATTCTTTGTTCTTTAGATACTTTACCTTATTAATACGGCTAATGTTCATAAAGGCTTATTGTATTGGCAATGTATTATTTCATGTTACACAATACAATTTTAGATGGTGGCATTAAATTATACTATTTCATGGCATTATTTCTTCCAAGGAGAGGAGAGGACCCAAACTAACTTGATAGAACAAATGAAGCAAAGTGCTGATGAGGGTAAGCTTCTCTTTAAACCGATGTACTTTTGAAATTTATACAGACTTATTTTTAATATTAAGATTCACAGTCCTGTCTTTCTTTCAGTTTCTTCACTTCATCCAGCAGCCTTTACTCTCTTCCACTTAAATCAGATTAAAGCCAGTGTGTCAGTGCCTGTTCTTCAGCAACATGAGGTAAAAAGCTCGTAACTGACTCTTGTAACTTAGACCTAACTCACAACAAAAGTTTGATATCCAGTGTTGGACATCTGCACTGTAGTCAGTGGACTGACTAATCTAATTACTTGACTTCTCATTGCAAGCATGCTTTGTCATGCTCAGCATGACTGCTGATGATTTTCGTTCTTCTGTGATATTTTTATGGTTGTGTTTACGATTATCAACCCTGCTTTTCTGTTAACAGACAGACACTGACAGCACTTTTGAGACCATATTGGGCAGGAGAAGAAACACTGGCAGCTCTATGTCAAACATAAGTCTCTCCTCAGGAATGGCATCAATGTCATCCGTATGTCTACATGCAGCTCACTATATAATATATATTTTTTACAATATTCTGAATATTCATCTTTGATGATTACGTTTAAAACATGTCATGCCATAGAAAAAGGTGTTTCCTTGTAGTGGGAAACTTTGGTTATAATCATCATTGGTTTTGGTCTAATGGAATTTTTTGGCCAGAAGAAATATAGAGAGTATTATTTGACCAAACATTTAATTGAATAAATAAGCTTTATTTAGGTTTTTGGTTTCTAAAGGTCATCAGGTTAGAGTGGTCCTCCCAGCCACTAACTAAGGTAAGGTATGAGAAGTGAATAGAAAAAAGGATGTAATAGTATAGTTACATCTGACATAGTCACTTCAAGTTGCTTACAACTGTCACAAGGTTTTCCTACAAATGAATGCAAATAAATGCAAAAATTTCCCTTTACATTGTTGAGTTCAAACCAATGAGGACAGTGATATTCTTTATGAATGAGCAGGTCAGTGGCAGCATCAGCAGCATTTACCCTGCGGACTATGGTGACATTGAAGTACAGGGGAGCATCGAGTTTGCTGTGAACTACATCCAGAAGCTTGAAGAATTTCATATTTTTGTGGTACACTGCAGGGATCTGGCAGTGGCTGATACCAAGAGGAACCGCTCTGATCCGTTAAGTGCTTTGTATAATCAAAATGTTAAAGGTAGAACAAATGTCATATCATCCAGTGATATTAATGACCTAAAGAAGACAGAAAGAGTATTGGCACATCAGAAAAAAGGGCTAACACGTGACTTGTTTATCTCATTTTGTCAAACATTTTCCTATTACTGACATTTAAGGACTAATATTTCTAATATTTCACTCTGTATGATGTAGTTTAGAATTGGAAGTAACTCTACTGTCCCTTTACAGGTATGTGAAATGCTACCTTCTTCCTGACAAAACAAAGTTAGGAAAGAGAAAAACCACTGTAAAAAAGAAGACTCTAAACCCCACCTACAATGAAATCCTAACGGTAAAAATTCCATATTTAGTCTTTTACATATGTATCATTACATTTCCAATATTTTGCATAAGATCTTTGTTGTTGTCTTTTCCTTTCATAGTTTAAAATCATAATGGAGGTGTTGAAAACTCAAAAGTTGAACATTTCGGTGTGGCACAATCACACTTTTGGGCGTAACAGTTTCCTGGGTGAGGTGGACCTGGATTTGTCAGAGTGGGACTTCAGCAACACACATATAAATGCATATGCATTAAAAGCCAGGGTAAAGACTCCATTTATGCAACTACACTTTGCATGATACAAGTAACTTGATTTGCTAAATACTTACCTCAGCTCAAACCTTTAGGTCTCAGCTCAAAATTCATCATCATCACCCTCATGTCTGATGGACAGCAGAGGACAGATGAGAGTTGCCCTGAGATTCCTGCTGCAGACATCACACAGTGAGCCTATGACACCATAGTTTATATCAGTTCTTCCCTTCTGGTTTTATGACTTATATGACTGGCATCCACAGGTAAGAGAACATCGAAGATGGAAACTGGCGAGGTGCAGATTTGGGTGAAAGACTGCAAGAATCTTTCCCCAGTCAGAGGAGTTATAATCGACCCATTTGTGAAATGGTAGGATATCCTGCAAACTGTCAGGTCATTAACGAAGAAGACCCAAAATAATGAAAATTCAACAAATCAACATTATGAAATAGATAATCACAACACTCATAATTTAAAAAAAGGATAGGACATTGTATTTACAATTCAATTTATTGAAAAGAAATAAATTGCCATTATGAAATAGAAAAACAGACTTTAGAAAGACGACATTTAGAAACAAAAACTGCTTAACCTAAATGACCTGCAGTGAACTTTGTTAGTATGAGACAACGCACAATGAAATAAGATAATTATAATAAAGTGAATTCAAAAATGGAAACATAAATAAAATAGTTCATAATTTCATGGTTATATAAAACATTTACATGTATTCATGTGATTATTTCATAATGTCTTAATATATATAGTTCTGAACACTTAGTTTCCGTACCTGGATAAGTTTTTTGGCATGTCTGTCCAAACAAATTAATGTATTTCACCTCCATCCTTTCTTTCTGCTTCAGCACCGTACTTCCTGACACAAGCCGGAAAAGCCGACAGAAGACACGAGTAGTGAAGAGGACAGCCAACCCAATGTTCAACCACACCATGGTGTACGATGGCTTCCGACCTGAGGACCTACGAGAGGCCTGTGTAGAGATTACAGTGTGGGATCATGACCGATTGAACAACCACTACATTGGTGGTCTGAGGCTTGGGCTCGGGACAGGTTAGATTCCATTCTACTGTTTGTATTTTCATCAGGAACACACCTGCAGTCATTATGCTTTTAAACAGATTAGTTTCAACTTATCGCCATCTGGTATTGAAAGTTGGGGTAGGCAGTATGTTTTTGGTGTTATTGTACTCATTCCATAATGACCTTTCAGCATTGTAACGACCTCAGACATGAAACTGGTGGACTCAAATGCAAGTCTCTTAAGCAGTAGTAGGTATAAGAAAAATAATTTTACTTGGTGAAAATTCAGTCATAACAAAAAACACTCACAACGAGGATCAAAGTACAAACAAAGAAAAACGCTCACTTGGAGGATCAAAAAATATCACAATCTTGAAAGTGCAAATAATGAAAAACACTCACTAGGAGGATCAAAAAATTATCACAAACTTGACTCAAACCTGACACATGAAAACTTGGCTGGGACATTTGACGAGACCTTCATTCAGACTAAACAAGACGAACTAGCACAAGACAAGGGCAGACAAGGGCTATTTATACATGAGGTAGGGGAACACAGGTGAGTCCAATCAGGGGCGGGGTAGACAATCACAACGGTGGGAATTCACACAAAGGGAGGAAGTGGCAAGTTACCCGAAACGAGAGGAGAGTTAGGTTTCAAAATAAAACAGAAAGCCACAAGACAACAGACACAAAACAAAAACTATACATATACAGATTTCTTGGACATGACAAGCATATTGTAATTCAGGTGGTCTGAAAGAACACTACACTTCTGCACCTCTCAGTGGTTCTGTGTGCTCTGTATTCAGGCATGGCTCTGTATAGTTTGGATATATTATCTGGATAATGCAGCTTCCCTGACTTATTAATACATGTATAGCATTGTTTTCACTTTTGTGTCCTCCGGACATGGTGTAAAATTTTCATTCTCATTGAGGGTCATGCTAAAAAAGGCTTTGATTTTCATCAGTCTGTTACATTCAAAATTTTAAATTTTATGTCTTTCTGTGCAGGTAAGAGTTACGGGGTGGACGTACTTTGGATGGATTCAACGACAGATGAAGCCAAATTATGGCAGAGGATGTTACAGTCTGATGGTGAATGGGTGGAGGATGTTTTAAATCTGAGAATGTTGGTAATGGCAAAAAACATGTGAAAATAAGATCATATAAAATGCAATTAAAAAATGTGTGAAAACTTTATGGGAGCGCTTTATGGGAGAATGGACCTGCTAGCTATACACTATGACTGGAAGCAGAAGCCTTTATGAGCAAAAAAATGTATCTGTCTCACTGATGATCAATATATGATAAAATAATACACAGGTTACTTGAGTTTGTGTGGATCAAACCATTTGTTAAATTTATCTCAACATGTTCATAATTTTTAATATGACAAAAAATCGAATAGATTTTAATGTAACATGTTTTGATCTGAAGATATATTTGATCCGAGCACTAAAGATTTGTACAAATATCTGTTGTTCTATAATGTGTTTATCTTCAATAAACAGGATATAAATGTGACTTATTTTTTAATTTTAATGTAATGATTTCTTTTGAAGTGCCTGATTCATATTAGAAATACTTAAAAGTTGACATTGTTGTTGAGGTATTGGGAGCAGCTGTCATAATCAAAAATATTCATCTCAAAAGTAGCAATGAATTATCAGATTTCTTTTACTCTTCTACGGCATTCAGGCTTGTGTATTGTACCTACAGTCATTTACAGCAATACTCTCATTTAAACCCACCTGGAAATGTTCATCTGCAATAACTGAAAATTACAAGCACAGTTTTTTTTATGAATAGATATAGGTAGGTTTCTTAAAACAGCTTGTTAGCCTTTTGAAACACCATTTAGTGGTCATTAGGAAAGTATTTTTAAGCTTCTAAAGACAATTGAATGCAAGAAAGAGGAAACTCAATGAATGCAGATTCCAAACATGGCTCAGCATGTTGTTAAGTATTTTTGCTCGGTTTTTAAGATTTATTCTAAACTGTTATCTAGGTACTAACATGCTGTTCAAGTCTTCTCAGCGGCAACTGTACAAATATTTATTGTTATATTTTCTTTACTGACCACCAGAGTCTGCTGTTGGGCAACAGATGACAATACTGATGCTTGAGAGGAACACTCCCAAGCCCCATTGGAGCTCATTTGCTCACAAAGTCAAGTCAATATTGTGTACACACTCCAACATAATAAATCACAAAATTGTGAAAGGGGGGCTTTACAATCTGGACAACATATAACACGCTCTATCCTTAAAGCATTGATTCAGAGAAGAGACAACTCTTCCACAAGACAAAACAAAACAGAACAAAAAAACAGACACAAAAAAACACCCCCAAAACTCTGTATCAGGGAGAATGGAAGAAACCTTAGGAAGAGCAATGGAGGAGGTATTTGTCTTTGGTACAGACATACAGTAGATGTCTATGCAGTTCAGACAAACATAGCTGAATTACAGTACAGCCTAGACAATTATAGATCGTACATGTAAACCATATAAGAACATCAGTTTGCATATGTTTTATGACCTGTTACAGACAACAAAAACAATAATAATAATAATAATGATAATAATCTATTTTTGTGTGTATATATATGTATATATATATATATATATATATATATATATATATATGCCTATATTATTTTATTTTATTTATTTATTTATTTATTTATTTTAAACATAATGCAGTAGTATTTCAAGTCTCACCTCCGCACAGATCTAACGCTTGGGATACAGGATGCGTGAGCGGCACGTGTGCGTGGCGAAGCTTCCTCATTAGCTGATCCGCCTTGATGCGACAAGAAATGTCAAAATACGATTGGTTACTGCATCCTGTCAATCCAGACTGGAATCGGCTAACCAGCGACCGGCCTTTGCGTTGCTAAGGTAAGTTCAACAGTTACGTCAAGCTCACGGCATTTGTCCTCGAAGTCAGACGAGATTGCCTTCAAAATAAAAGTACAGAGCTAGGTCTTTGGGAAAATAAAACGATTTATGTGGGCTGCTGGGGTGTTTAGATGATCCAAGTATTTTATGTACCTATGCTGTGTTATCCTGTTTTAAAGCTATCACTGAATCATAGGGTAACATTAAAATATTAGATGTGCCTATCTCATATATCTGATGCCATAATTTGGTGAAACTGATTAGAAATTGGTATAGAGACAAACATTAATATGATGTTTGTTACATCAGTTTGCTGTCTTATATTAAGACTGATCTTTCGGACTTTCACTTACAGTTTAAACAGATTGACAAATCTAGTTTCCTCAGTTTGATCTTTGTGATGGAAATCTGGTAAAAGTCCTAGAGAAATGAGGATATCAGGAGATGACAGGATTTTTTGCAGAAGCATTTATTGCAAAGCTTCATTAAGATGTCAGTCAACAACACAAATGTCAGTGAGTGAATTAGAGTAATACCGTCACCTCTCTGAGGCTGACCTTTTGTGTAAGGCATATTTAAGCCTCAGGTTCCTCACATGGCACCAGTCTCAAGCCACGTGTCTGGCACATATGTGGAAGATCTCACTGGATGTTGTAATGTAAATATTTTTATCTAACTCACACCAAACTCTTGGGGATGTATGGATCTCACCCTGTCCCTGAGTGTCTGCATCCTCACTGTCTCTTTCCTCTTTGCCTGATTGTGACTGATCGATTTTATGATCAGTCGCTAGAGTTAGGGTATGTGCGAATGGGAGGAGGAGAAAATATTATACAAGAAAATAAATAATAGCAATGATGTTTCGATCCTCGACTCCTCCAGTCTGCATGTTGAAGTGTGCTTGAGCAAGATCCTAAACCCATAGATTGCTACTAATGGGTGTTCCATTGGTGTGTAAACATGTGTATGAGTACCTGATGAGCAGGTTGGCACTTTGTACAAAAACCATCCGTGTGAATGTGTGAGTGATGGCTTAATGCTGACTTGTTTTGCATAATGCTAGGGGGTTGTTGAAAGGCTAGAACTGGGGTCAGTGTGACTCAGTGAATCATTATTTCACAGAAAATTTTCTTTTCTTTCTATTAATCTGTCATTTGAGGGGACCCAGCTCTCAATCATGTCACCCTTTTAACAATCTAAAAAACAGAGCAACTCAAGGAAGCTTACATAGTATATTACAGAAATGAAAAGACATTAAGAGTAAAGTTAGTAGAATGAATAGTTGGGGGGGAAAAAAAGTTTTGTGCAGGAGCATACAGATATGTTCACAATAGACAATTAAAACACCCTCCGTTGGTCTCAGGCACATGAATTGTTGTTCACAAAAAGTCTACCATTTACGATGTTATTATAAAAGCCAGCTGGCAATACAAAACTATATCAATGTGACATCAAACAGCAGGAAAAGGGTAGACAATAACCTCTCTCCTTTTCATATACAGCAACATCATCCTGTTAGTGTGTGGGGTTTTTTTTCTTTTCGTGTTGTTAGAAAATTTGTTTTGCACTGACTGACAGTTAAATTACTTTAATAACAAATTATCTCTTCATGACATATTACTTAATATATAAAGAAATTAATTATCCTTTTAATTTTATTCAGAAACTACAGAGCAGAGCCCCTGAAGTTCCAAAAGACATAAATATAATTCATATCTATCTATCTATCTATCTATATTTGTGCGCACAAGATTATTATCAAGAGGGCTCTCACACAATCGTCACACTGCATGTCGTCAGCATGAGTCCTCGTCTTAATTTAGGCCATGTTCACAGTGACAAAACTTCAATAAATAAAACGTGTTCACCCATCATGATATTATAGGACGGGGGTATTACTGACAGTCGCGATCATTTGGGCAGGTTAATCAGTCAGCGTGATCGCTGTAAACAGACTGACCCTAAAACAGGCAACGTGCACCAGGAGATACAGACTCTTTCACATCCTGTAGGGTAAAGACTAAGGGTTTTCACCAAGTCAAGTTATCATTTTTCAAGATTCTTGTCTGTTGCTAGTATCTTGGTCACATTCCTTGGTTCAGGTTATCTGTCATTGTTTTGTTAGCCTGATCAGAAATCATCATGGCCGCCAGTGGTGCAGGGTATGCTTTCCATGTGGTAAGTAATTACATATTAATTACAGTAATTTTCAATTAAAACAGAAATATAATTTCATAAAACCAATTTGAACAATTTTCTTGATATGCTGATGAAGAAAAAATAGTTTAACTTTGTTTGTGATGTTATTTAGCAGCTTTTGAAATGTATGTATCTCCTGAGATACGTTGCCAGATTAGGGGTAGAAATTTGATCAGTGTGTAGTATCCAAAATTTAGTTTCAAGCTAGGAAACATGTTAATATTTACTGAGGAAAAAAACAGATAAAACATATTACGATGCACAGGTATGTACTGTAGATTATGACAGTATAACCATATATTTTCCTGCAGGGCATCACAGTTAGTTCATATTTTGGCAAAAGAAAGACGACTGCAGGAGTCAGAGAGGATGACAGAACTGAACTGTAATTTTCATTTTACAAAACATGTTTTAAATACTTCAAAGTTTTTAAATCTTTTGTTTAAAAGTTTTTGCTAAAAGTTAACTTTTGCTTTTGCATTACTTTTTTGGCAGTTGCTATTCACTTGGCAGAAATGGATGGTCAGAACTAAAGGTTTTGTTCAGCCTATACTTTGATGGAAATGATGAAATCAGTTTAAAAACAAGTATATATGGTGTAAATGACCAGGAAGAGCATAAATGCATTACTTTTCTTTATCAAATAAAACATTAAAATTTCAACCATTTAGATTTTTATACCTTAATAGGGCAACGTATCCTGGGCGATATAACTCTTAAAACCCAAAATAGGCAACGTATTATAATTTTTTTTTTTTTAAATGTTTTACTTGGATCCAAATGAGATAAGTAGTAGGATTAAATAATTTTTTACAACTCATTTTTCAGTCTTGCCTGTTTTAGGCTACTGCGGTGCCACACGTGCGTAATGCTGATGGACGCGCACAAGATAAATTGTTCAATCAAGATATTTTCCGCACAATAAAAAACAAAACTCAGCTTTCGGGACTTCAGGGGCTCCGTACACCGTAAGACACAATTGATTATTAAAATATGCTCCTTTCCAGAGCTGCATTTCTGTTAACGAACGTATTATTTTGAAAGCTGTACACGGAAGTTTCGTTCGTCGTTGTTGTTAGCTTGCTCCTTGCACTGAAAACTGTTGGTGATGCTGTCAGTTCAATTGCTAACGCTCTGTGCAGTACCTGGTTAAAGAATAAAGAGATGTGGCTGCTAGAAGATAGTGCTGTTTCTTGTAAGGATAAATTTCCGGCGAATTCACAGTCACCATTTCACGGAAAATGAAAGAACATGGAGTCATTTGAGAGCCATGCGTTTTCTCCCACAGTTGACAGGCAGGTATTCTACTGCTAGGCGTCGCACTGGGAAGCGTCATTTGAACATTTGGCACCGCCGCAGGCTGGTGATTTAGCGTGAATGCTAGCTAACCAGTGTACAACAGCTTGTTTGTACTTATCAATAGAAGCAACGACAACAGGCAGCGTTAAAAATCATGTAACGTTACTGTCGCTATCCGCCTCATGGGGAGTAACTTACACACACGTCCTATCAGGCAAATCCTCAAAACATAAACTCTGAAGGGACTCTTCAGTGTTAGCTGACATATCCTAACGTTAACGTTAGAGCTTTGTGAAAAGAAAGCGCGTGGGATATTTCTTTTTAATTTCAACATTAATTTGGCTTATGTGAAGTGTGTTGCACCATTCGTCCTGCCTAGACAGGTAAAAGAAACTACATGTATAGACTAGTAGGCATGTAGGCAGGATAAATAATATAGACCACTTCTTCAGACAGAGGAGCTACTCAGGACTGTCACTGAACACAGGCTTTGGGTCATAGTGGATGGAGTAAATAATGTTAGTCCAGGCCAATTTTCTGCCCCAACTTCTCCTTCTCACCATGGAACACTAAACCAGCTTTTCTACACTCTGCATCCGACTGGGTGGACTTCATGGCGTGTTGTCCACTCCTCTGTCTCAAGTTGTGTATTGTAACCTCTACTGAGAGGCTATTAAGACCAGCAGTAAATCAGTCATCATATGGTATGCATGTGGTCTGTCAGTTCTGCAACTAAAGAATGGTTTTGTTTGGGGTTTTTTTGTTCGTTTGTTTTTCTTTAAATGAAGTGGGTCAAGACAGAAATTATAAACAACCTCGTGCAAAATGTATTAAAACCATGAGTTCCCATCAGCTCTCACATACAAGATCCTTGAACTAGGGTTTATTCAAACTAGAAACAAGTTGATGGGGTAATGCTACCAGGACCGCTGAACTGCTTGTGGATTATTTCAGGTACTGTCATCTGGAACAGAGACCCATGTACTCACATAATTTACTGTGCTAAAGTCTAGTCATCAGAGTTAATCTTTTAATCATTTTGCTGGGCACGGACCCCCTGGATATCCCCTGATGGACTGCTTGGTGTTTCCTGGTCTCCACCTTAGGAGCCACTGGTTCTTTCTCTGAGCCACGGAGTAGTCAAGTTTGTCAGCAACATTCCTGTTTTCTATCATTGCACTAAGAAAGAACTTTTTGACCACACACTGAAGACAGAAGACTTAGCAAGAATCAAGTTTACACAGCATCAGCCATGCCTATCAGAAAAAAAGGTGAGTTACTGTATGTGCCACAGTTTTGTTTATTTTTTATGTTCCTCAAACTTTCAACAACTGTTTGTGTTTGATCCTTTCCTGTTTTGACATGACAATGTCTTTTTTTCTAGTTTGCTGCTTAAAAACTTAACTAGCTCTTCACAGAGCCCTGGCTGCATGGCCTTTTAACAAGATGTGGTCACATCAGACAAAATACTGTTTTTAATTGATATATGGGGAATATAAACTGTATTATATGAAGAAAAAAACAAGGAAGCACTATTAGCCTTACTTATCCCATCCTTCCTCTGCAGACACAGACCGAGCCCTGGGGCTTTTGGAGGAATACTGCACTAAACTGAAGAAGCCTGAGGAGCAGCAGCTCAAAACTGCCATTGAGAGAGTAATGGGGATCTTTCAAAGCAACCTGTTTGAAGCTCTTCTTGGTAAGTCAGAGAAATGCTTGATTGCACGGGTAGCACATCTGTGTTCTTGGGGTCCCATATTCCCCAGTCGAAAATTTTGTTGACACACATTAACTCTCCTTTTATGTTTTGGTCATAACCCTAATCCTGAGAGCATTAAACCTTGGGAAGATGGGACCCTTGGAGAGCACATACTGAATTTAGAGTTGGGGATCATGCTCTGCAAACATAGGAAGGACTCCACCATGTGACGGGCGATGTTCGTTGATGACCAATACTACTGATTATGGAAAGTTTTGTGCAGTAGTGAAACAAAGCAAAATTACACATTACATATTGACCCTTTTTTAAAACAGTCTAAACAAAACAAAGACCACCATAATCCACAACAGCAAGACAGGTTGACAGAACAGTATTTCTGTCTTCTGTATAAAATGTTCAGATCTGTCGATAATGGCAAAATCATAATCATGGTTACTTTATTCAGTGTTGAGGTCCGGATTTTTTAATACGATTTCCCATTGACTTTGGAGACACTCATTAACATTCATTAAACTTAAAAAAAAAAAAAAGGCTTGCAAAATTCTTTTTAACAGTGGATTTCCTTGAACCTTTGTGAACAAAAAAATAATGTCATATTATAAATATAAATACTTATTTAATGTATGATGTAGGGCTTATTTTAGAAAAATGTGGTGCCAGTCAAAGTGTCCTGGAAGATTTCTATTTCCCAGACAAATTGGAGAAATTCCAGTCAAATATTTATTGAGATGAAAAAAAGTGTTTGCCAGCCAAGATAAAGAATAACATTATCAAGACACATAAGTAAAGCCTATGATATTCTTTATTGAGCACATTCTAAATAAAAAGTTGTGTCAACAAATGTGCATAATGCTGTTTTGAAAATACGCTCGACTGGTTGAGCACTGGCTCCTCAGCAATGTTCCCCCAGTAAGAAGGAAAAATACGGAAGAGGAAAATGAAACAGAAACTAAGAGTGTCTGTCTCCACTGTATTTAAGCACAGGCATTTATCTGTGAAACAATCAAAAAATAACGTTGTTTCTGTCATTTTAACTGTCCACCACTCCCTCACCAGTACTGTCTCTCCCTGTGCTTGCTCTGACCTCAGCTCACACGGGGGGTGGGTGGAGGGATCAGCAGTGACAGACATCATATTTTGCTGAAAAAGAAGTCTGGCTCCCAGTATTTACATGCCAAATAAAAAATCTACCTCCATTTGGTGAGTGGTAAGTGTTTATTTCAGACCCTATTAGAGGGATTTCACTAGACGTTTTGACAGGGGAGATTTGAATATGCTGGACTTCAACAGATTTTTCCGGTCAAACACTGGTAATTACCCGCCAACGTAAAGCTCTGATTTGATGTCTATCAGAGTTGCTCTTTATTAGTCATTTTTTAGTGGTTATTTTAATTTACATGTGATATATAAAGTGAGAAAGGTTTGTTGAGCTGCAAGGGACAGGTAACAATCTCCTTCTCTTTCATTCAAGTTTTCAAGTTCTCTATTTACATCCAAAATATTTTAAAGTAGGTGCTTTTTGCAGTTTGCTTTGACAAGTAATTCTCTGTCAGTATCCTGCTGGTCTACTTTCATATTAAGTGAAATGTCACTGTGTTTCCAGCAACTCTGCTGCTGGCCTCACCGCTGCTGCTGCAGGGATACGATTAGCGAGGCCCGCAGCAGGATGTAATTGTATCGTCTTTCCGACCGACAGCATTGATTTTTAGCAAGGCAAAATGAAAGTGGGACCAGTGGCTGAGTGATGAAATCTGTGTATGCCTCCTACCGTGTTTCAACGGGAACACAGACTACCAGGGTAAGGTGGTGGGTGGTCTGGGGTTGCATGAGCCTCAAAACATCATCGTAATTGACAGGTGACCAAATTATATGGTCCGTTACTTTATTTAAATTAATAATTTCTCTGAGTTTGAAAATTGATGGAAAATTTGGGAAACAACTCAACAACATATATAACATTAGTTCTGTTATTTTTTTAAATTTAAAAGCAGAATAGTTACATGTTTTAGCTATAAATAAAACTTGCCACAGGCTGGACTGCCTGCTGTAAAGACAGTAGAGACAGAAAACTAGACAAAACGAGACCATCATTAGGAATAACAACAATAATAATAATAATAATAATAATAATAATAATAATGTTAGGAATAGTAATAATAACAGTAATAATAATCTTAATTGTATTTGTATATGTATTTATATACAAGACAAAATAAAATGGTAGACAAAGATAAAACAAAATAAGAAAAAATGATTTAAAAACTATTTACTTCCATGCCACGTGAAGCATCTGTAGAGCAAGTTCCAATAGTCTGAGTGAGACATAAATGGATGTATTTCAGTCTACTAGATAAAAGTGAATTGATCTTATAGAGTTGCCTCAGCAGCAGAACAACAGGACAGGACAACTCTATTAATACGTTTGTTGAGATTGAGGTTATCAAGGATAACACCAAGATTTCTGTAGTTTTGGGTTATGTTGGACAGAATGTCTTGATGTACAGAGGTATAGGTATTTATCAGGCTGCATCAGTCTCAGTAATTACAGTTTTTCACTATTGCATAAACAGAATTCCTGAAACTAGGGCCCTGTTTGTCGAAACACACAAAAATGAAAAACAAAAACACAAAATACAAATTCTTCTATCTTGCAAAAGCAAGCACTTGCTTCAAAACTGTATCAACTCTTCTAAAGTGATACTTTTACATCAAAACTTTACACATTAACACCAAATATATACTTTCCACCCACTGAACACTGCTGTGCAGTATCTAAAACATTTCTAACATTTCTACTTTTCTGATGATACGTGCTTAATATAATAACACATACTGTATGTCTCTGATATTTCCATTGGTAGCTTGCTGTGAAGATGAACACAAAGGCAGTGGAGAAATAAATCTGTTTACTGTATTAACGATAGTCAACTAAAGATGACATGATCATTATACAGCATACAGTCTTGTGATGACATACTGTCTCCAATATGCATCTGGCCTCCGCACCTCATCAACATTACCAGCGTTTTCCTCTCTGGCCAAACATCTGGGGAAGTATCGTCTTGAGTGGCTTATCTAGCTCTGGCGTGCCTCTACATCAGTGTCACCAAAGGCCTCTGTCATCACCTGTTCTATTGGCATTCAAGCTCTGATTTATGTGTAAATCTGATTGGTTACATATCTCTAGACATATGCATTCTGAGTTCAGGTGATGCTAATTTGAGTGTTGTGTCTCAGTGGCAGTGTGCAGCAATTAGAGCTATAGTGTGTAACTTCTGTCGCCACCTTGTGGAATCCTGAGTAATTACAAAAACACTGGAGGGGCCTCTACATGAGTTAAGCCTTCGATGATTGGACTCCACCCCCAACACTCCACTACACAACTGAATAGAATAGAATAGATCTTTATTGTCATTGTAACATGTACAATGAATTTAAAATGCCAACCAGTCAGTGCAACATTCATACAGTAAAAAAACAACAACAACAAACACACACAACCATACATTCTCTGTCATTTGCATGATCCCTTATTGCACTAAAAACATGTACTGACCTCAGGTTATGTTTTGGCTGCATTGAGTGTGGTTATTGCTTTGGGTAGAAACTGGTCTTGAATCTGTTTGTCTTTGTCTTGATTGATCTGTACCGTCTGCCTGACGGCAACCCTTCACACAGTGAGTGTCCAGGGTGAGGAGTGTCCTTTGTAATGTTCTGGGCTTTTTTGAGACAGTGAGAACTGTGTAGTTCTTCCAGTGTGAGGAGAGGGCAGCTGATGATCTTCTGGGCCGTGTTAATGACACACACATATACAGTATGTTAGTATGCTCTCTATGGAGCACCGATAAAAGGACACCAGCAGTCTCTAGGTGATGTTGTTCCTCCTAAGCACCCTCAGAAAGTGCATTCTCTGCTGGGCCTTTTTCAGCAGCTCAGAGGTGTTCACGCTCCAGGTCATGTCCTCCTCAATGTGGACTCCCAGGAAGCGGAAGTTCGCCACCCTCTCCACCCAGTCCCCGCTGATGATTAGTGGTGGAATGTCCGTTTTCTTCCTCCTGTAGTCTATGATGAGCTCCTTGGTTTTTGAGGTGTTGAGGAGCAGGTTGTTTACTCCGCACCACGCTGTCAGCTGCTCCACCTTGTCCCTGTAGGCGGACTCATCCCCTCCAGAGATGAGCCCCACCACTATGGTGTCATCCGCGAACTTGACAATGGTGTTGCTGTGGTGGATGGGGGTGCACTCGTATGTGTAGAGGGCGTAGAGCAGGGGGCTCAGCACACAGCCCTGTGGGGAGCCGGTGCTGAGGCTGAGGGGCGTGGATGTGTGATGGCCCACTCTAACCCTCTGGCTGCGACCAGACAGGAAGCTGTTTATCCACCTGCAGGTGAGGTGCAGAAGTCCCAGGTCCCCCAGTTTGTCCACCAGTTTGTGGGGGAGGATGGTGTTGAATGCAGAGCTATAGTCTATGAAGAGCATCTGCACGTAGCTCCCTTGCTACTCCAAGTGGGACAGTGCAGCATGGAGGGCTGTGGCTACGGTGTCCTCAGTAGATCTGTTCGCTCTATAAGCAAACTGGTGGGGGTCAAAACTTTGGGGTAGGAGTGATGTGATGTGACCCTGGACCAGTTTTTTCTGCCAGGAGCATTTATCCCGTGACGTTAGGGGGGATATGGAGGATTAACAAAACATGATGCACTCTTTAAAGGAGGTGATTATCTTGTAATTTTTACATCGCAGAAATGCCAAATGGTATATTTGCAAGGTTGTTGTCAACTGAATAGTAGTTACCTGCTACTTTATAAGTGACAGGTAAGTGGATGGAAGAACTGTAAGGTAGTCAGTTGAAGTTCTGTTGTTCATCACTCTATAGTAGCTGCTCATTGACTTTTTCTCATTTATATCTCAGAGCAAAAGCTACTTTTCACGTCTTTTCTACAAAATAAGTAGTGTTAGATATGAAGTACAAAAGTTACAAAGTAACGGTTTAACAATTTCCATGTCCACTACATAGGCCTGGCTACATGTAATTATACCATTATATGTTTTACAACGGTAGTGTCCATGTTTATTTCACACTGGATACATTGAATCTGCTAACATGTATAATTTTGAGATTGCAAATGAAGTTGTATTGGGTTGTCTTGCTTTTACACATCCATAGCTGTTGGGAAGGAGTGAGCACCCATGTTTTTTTACTCATTTTCCATACTCAAGAAGTGACTAATAAACATTAGTTGTGGGGAAAGAAGTATTTTGAAAGCTGCTTAACAAAACAACAGCAAAATTGTTTTTACTGTTATTGAATTGTTACTCTACCCACAGTTGACATTGTTGTTGCTCTTATGAAAAACACTGCATTATTAGTTGATATTGTTTGAAATGTAAGGATTTAACACTATAGCTATTGTAGGGTGATGTCTCAACACATTCAACAAAATAATTTTTGTAGCTAAAAACCTATACTATGTCATCTTTATTTCCTCTGCAGGCTGCATTAGCAGACATGACAAAAGAATTCAGAGATGACCTCATTGAGAGGCAGGCCATACGCCTCCCAGGGGTCTTGTTTAATGTCCTCTCCTCCAGGAATCCACCTGAGCCCACTGCTGCAAGGACAAGTGCACAACCATATTGTTTGTTTATTTAGGATCCCCATTAGCTGACGCACAGGCGAAAGGCAAGTCCACCTGGTTTCCACAGCAGCATTAAGTCACAGGAACAGTCAGCAATCATATAAACATAAATACAGAAGCATTAAATCAGCAGTCATGATTTAAATACCTAATGGCTGCTGGAACAAAAGACCTCTTAAATCTCTCTGCGGAACACCTGGGTAACAGGAGCTGATCACTCCTGCTACTTCTAACAAATGTGCTGTGCAGGGGGTGGTCATCCCGTGACAGGATAGCCCTAAGATTCCTCCTGGTTATCTTTGAGCCCAGCATTCTGTGTCTTACAAGGGAGCTCAGACATGAGTAATTCAGACTGGATGACCTGCACAACCCTGGGCAAGAAAGCAGAGAATATAGGCATGCAGCCTACAAACAGTTCGTTTCGTAGTAGCATGGTTGACTAAGGGCTGGTCATTGTATTGTAAAACTATGTTGAAAACATCGTAGGATTTTTTTTTTCATAGGATTTTGATTTAATTAATGTAAGGAGGGGGCAGACAAGATAGGCTTTTGCTTCCTTCTTAAGGATCATGTCAAACTATACAGTCTTCATTCCTGGGTTGCCATGACAAATTTGCATTTTTCCTTTTGTGTATAGTTTTCTTAATCTTAACTGTTTCTGTATATAGTCGTATTACCACTTTAGCATTATTTTTTTTATAATTGTGTTCAAATCTTTAAAATTTGTCAAAAAGAAGTGCAATATCACAAAAGAAAATAAAATGTCAACAACTTTTTCAAAGGTGTGTAATCTAGTCTTTATTACCTAAATTTCCTCTACAAATGTGAAAACAAACAAACAAAAAAATTATAAACAGCTAACAAATATTTACTAATAGCTTGTTGATACTTGAAGGAGAGTTCTGCCAGTAGAAGTCCTTCCAAGCAATTTTTTCTTCAGGACATAAGTTAGAAAGACATGACAGAAATTAACATTGAGTGTAACTGATACATTCTGAAACTCAGTAATGGTAATTTTTAATTTACCTCTCCTCTGGGGACAGGGCTTTTAAGCAACTCCTTTGTTATTGGTGGCTCATTTGGTGATGGGAAGCCAAGGCTCCTCAGATCATCAGCCCTGGCGGTCTTTTTTCTTGGCACTTCCTTCCCTGACCCCGAACATCTCTGAATGGTGGCTCTCTGTGGGTCAGGGATGTAAGTGTAGTTTTTGTGTCTCTTGATGGTGTACAGGCAATACCCCTGGGACTTCTTGTTGTGTACCGTCTGGTATCTGGAGAGACAATGGGTGTGAAGCAAACATCATTTCATCAAGTCAGGCAAAGCCCTATTGTAGTTTACTGCATGGCAGTAACAGATACACCGAGCATTAGCATTCAAAGCAGGAAAATATGGTATGACATACACTCTGTTGCCTTTTCTGGTCAACATCGGTGATCTGCCGTTGTGGTGGTTGTTATCTAATGCAACAAGCAAAGGTCTTGCTTCATACACTGAGGAAGAGAGGGAGAAGGGTTTGCTCGCATACATTAGGATATGGTTATGGAAGGTCTCCACGTCAGATGTGGTTCTAGGAAAAACAAAACAGACAATCAGGTGTTACATCTTTGCCTGCTCCAGTCTTTATGTGAAATGTGTTGTATGATTTTTATCAAGACAGTAATACAAATGCATTACATTATTACATCGCTTTCTGGATTGTGAGAACACGTCCGTCACCTGAAGTTTAAATCTTGTGGCTAGTCTTTCAGCCAGCATTGGTTTAGGAAGACTTCAATGAGTGCCGAGTGGGCTTGAGAACCTTTCTGAATCTAGGCCTTTTTACAATTTTCCTCGTTTAATGGTTCATGTGGGGAGCTCCTAAAAGCTCACTCGTGATGGCCTGTTTAAGTGATGAATTACACCTTGCCATGGCTCTGAAACTAGAAAAACAGATTGCACTGTAAAATTACTGCTGTCACTAATTGGAGAAAAGCTGGAAGTGTTCTGGCCAAGCAGTGCATGAATCGATGCTAATGTATTATGATTTAGTTTAGGCCTGTATCTGGGGTGTGAAAAATGGGAGAGGGTGAAAAGCTTATACAGTATGTTATGGTTTGGACCAGCCACGACCTTTATGTAAACCAGTGTGATGGCATGAGGCGTTGTATGGAGCCTCTGAAGGGACAAACAAAAAGAAATATCTCATGAGCATGGAAACTATAACATGTACACGCAGTAGTGTCTTGTCCGCATGCAAAACTACTGCGTGCACAAATGATAATTTCTGACTGCTAAACTTACAGTATATCTGATGAGACCATCCACTGCATTTTAGCTTGCGTGTGTGTGTGGAATGACAGTACAGGACTTAGTCGTACTGTATTTAACCTGGGACTTAATCATAAAGTATTTAAACTTCTGGCTCAGTGACAGGGCACAAACATGGGGAGTGCAGGCATGCACACACACACACACACACACACACACACACACACACACCAGTGCCCACACATACGCACAAAGACACACTGAAATCATGATTGGTATATTCATTAAAGCTAGGAAAAAAGTATGCCATTCTTAGAACTAACGATACGAGGTGCTGGTGCATGCAGCAGACAATATAGTTTATTTCCGTGTAGTTTAGTTTATTTCATTCATTTACAAAAAAAAAAAGGACAGTTTAATACAAACACAAAGAAGGATTCCAAATCCTAAATGAAAGGGAGCAGAAAGAAGAACAGTCTTATTTAATCTGCCCCTTTATTCCAATAAGTTATTTACAAAGTGCAAAATATAAACACACATAGCATAGTAAAACGGGTCTATCAACATATTGTACACAGCAGACAAAAACATATCCAAATACACACAGTTTAAACTGGTGAAAAAGCCAACTTGCACAGCACAAATCATCAAAGCCAAATACATTTTTACCATGTAAGTGCAATCCATGGTGCAGTTAGATTGCTGGTAGACCGCCTCTTTAATAGGCAACAGGTGCTGCTTCGTATGAGCAGAAAATCAGAGAGCAAAACAGGTTGATACTGCAGTGGAAATGTTTCTCAAAGCCAAACGCCAACAAAAATGGAATGATGCAGAATCTTCCTTAAATGAAAATATGTGGTGAATTTTGGAAATGATTACATTGATCTTTTTTCAATAGATTTTAAATTTGGAATGGTTTAACACTGTGGAGTTATTGGAAATGTTTGCAGCAACTGTGATGGCGAGCAGTGCGCCCAGTGCTATCATTAGCTTACTAATATCCTACATGTGGAGTTTATGGATGTAGTACCTAAATTTGTTTTTTCAGTTCATATGTTGGTTATAACAACATTGATATTAGCTAAGCATTTTTGTTGTTGTAAGTGTGTTATTTATTCAGCTCCTTCTCGTCCTCTCCTTTAAGCTTTCATTCATTAGTTCCGTTTAGTGGTTGTATTTGGCTATGTTGTTTTGTGCTGTGCAAGTTGGTGATAGGACTGGTTAAAACTTTGCATGTTTGGAAATGTTTTTTTCCACTATGTGCAGTGTGTCAGTGCTACGCTGCTGTATGTGTGTATGTTGTACACTTTTTTCCTGACTTAAATGAATATGCCGATGATGATTTCAGTGTTTCTGTGTGTGGAAATGTGTGTGCTGGTGTGTGTTTGTGTATCTATGTGCCTGCACTCCCAATGTGTGCTCCCTACCACTGAGCCAGAGGTTTAAATTCTTCATAATAAAGTCCCAGGTTAAAGTATAGTACATCTAACTCATTCGACACACAAACACAAGCTGAAATGCAGTGGATGGTCTCATCAGATTTTAGCAATCAAACTATCTCTTGCGCATGCAATAGATTGAGCATGCAATAGTTTCTTGTGTGCACAAAATAGTTTTTTCTGAGATATTTTAATTTAATTTAATTTTTTATTTAATTTTTTAGTTTTTTACACATCCCTTTAGGGGCTCCGTAGGTGTTGATACCGTTAAGTATAATGTAAGTAAGTTTATAACATAACCTAAAGTGACTGACAATGAAAGTCTTTCATCCAGTCGAGAATTTCTATTTGGCCCTTCACCTTTCCTGCCTAGAAAGGGAAAAAATAAAACTGTCTTACTCTAATTATTAGCGTGTGTCAATCTAGCTTGTCAGTGCAAATTTTAAACTGAGATCACAGTTTTACGTTATGCAGTTTCAAGCTTTTCCAAGCTTTTAGCTTCATGCCACATGTCTAAGGAAAGAATCATAAAGAATCATTCTCCGGTCTCTGTACCTACCGCGCTTGGGGTCTGTATCATACAAAAGCCACATGCTGATGTAAGTGTGATTTATCCTAAATGCAGCTGGGCCCAAGTCATGGATATGTAAATGTCAGTTTAGACCCATCATATATATGTTATATATATCTGTATATATATATATATATATATATATATATATATATATATATATATATATATAGATATATATATATGGAGTATA
>JAPQLA010000006.1:2763973-2786884 GCA_029822935.1 Naso vlamingii | reverse complement strand
AAACAGATTCTTCAGTGCTAATGCAGTGACAGTTAAAGCAACTTACTAAAGCTGTCTGTCTGTCTGTCTCTCTCTTTCTCTCTGTCTCTGTCTCTGTCTCTCTCTCTCTCTCTCTCTATCACACACACACACACACACACACACACACACACACACACCTTTTAACTTCATACTACCTTTAACTAACTTATCCATTTAAACTTCTTACTTTTACAACAAATCCCATCTTTTCTCAGTAGAATGAAGGTTCTGACACCTCCTCTGCCTGTTTTGCAGTGTAGCTTCATGGTTCATGAGCAGTGCAGTTTTCATCATTAGCTCTTTTTTTTTTCAATTTATTCTATTATTATTATTATTATAGTATTATTTATACTACAGAAACTATTCAAATTTGAAAAATATTCAGCTCTTTAAAGATATGTATGCCTTTTGGAGCTTTTTAACTTTTTCAACCATTCAGCTCCTAGGTTTTGTGTTGGGATTGTGCTCTTTCTGAGTTTTTACACTTTTAGTTTGCATTTTTTCATTTTTTCAGTATGCATTTCAGCTCTCAGCATTCACATGGCATTTTCACCAGAAAATGCAATTTTTCTAGTTATTGCTACTTGTCTTCCGCCAGATTTCGGCGCATAACTCGTGACGCAGCTTTAAGCCCACATCCATAAAACATATATCAAAACGTGCAGAATTATATGAGTTCTATGACTTTTGGTAACAACAGTATTAACAAAAAATCTGTTTATATCATTGCATTAGTGAAAAACTATAATTAAATTCCCATAAGAATGAATGGGAAATCATAGAAAAACTTTTGCCAAAAAAATATCCAACCCACCCCTCTCTGAACTTGTGCTACTTCCGCATAGTTTCAGCTACAGATTTTATTCAAACTTTAAACTAGACAGAAGACTTTGAAATATTTATCTTGTTTTCACATTTTTGCTATCTTTTACCATTTTTGAGATATTACAGTTTCAGTTTTATCCCTTTTTTGTTCCTCTTCAGACTTTCTAATGGATGTGTATTGCGAAATCTTAGCAGGCTAGAGTGGGTGATGTCATCACTAGAGTGGAGAGGCAGTGAAACGTATTTTAAAAATCTCAGAATCAGCTCTCAATAAATCCCACAACTTTGGCCTAACCACACATAAAACATAGTAAACAGTAGGAAATTTTGTGAGGGTTCTTGTGATAAAGGTTTGGAAGCAGTCAGACTCATACTTTAGGCTCAGCGAGGCTCTGTGTGACAAGAGTTGACCAATTTCTCCCATAAGAAGCCATTATAACTGAGGCTTGAAATTTCTGGAAGAGAGGCAGGTGGGACCACTTTGCCTCTCTCTCGCTCAGGCTGCCAGATTTGTTAATTTTTTCCACACAAAAGTTCTATAACTTTGTTCAGCAAGTCCTTGTGGAACCTCACATCTGGTCATTTTGTTGACGTGACACATTTTTGCTTAATTATCCACTTGTTCGAGGTGTGCGATCAGGGCAATTTCTCTGTTTCTGTGAGTCTGATCCAATATTAACGTGTCAAGTTACACTTAAACACAGCTGATGTTGATTTGCTAATTAAACACAGACATGCTAAAATATCTCTGTGAGGACATTTCCAACTAATGCAAACAAAAGCACACAAACTCTTGCTTTGCTCATTTTATAGGGACACTGATTAAAAACTGATGGTCTCCATGGAGACTGGGGAATAATATTTACTGAGTAATAGCACCATTGGTTTGGCGATCCAGCCCAAAGCATCAGGCACACACAAAATTTCTAAGAGAAATTTTCTAGTTATGAATTGCCGTTTATAATCGTTTTACATTAAAGTGGTCATTTGTATCAGTAACCATTTTTATTATTTTTTTCCCAAACCTAGAACTGTCTATTCACAAAATAGCCATAGTGTGGCCAGAAACAAGGAGTGTTCTCTAGCAATTGTGCCTGTCAAAGTAAAACTGGAAAAATACATAAAAACATATGCTTAACTTGATTTTAGGAGCATGGCAACATTTTGCACAGAGTAGCTGTCCATGCAGCTTCACACCCCTGCAAGAAAACAGAGATACTTCTTAAAACAATGGGTCAAAAATATCCCATAAACAGTTAAAAAATAACTGGCATAGGAGTAACTGCATTAGACAGTAGGCTTGGGCGGCAGTATTACAGTACACCAAGGTCTTAAAAAATCAAGATGATATTAATTTCAATACCATCAATTTTACAGACACTGACAGGGCTCTAGACTGCGACCTAAACAGTTTAACATGCAACCTTTTTTTGGATGAGTCTTAGTTAAATATTACCCAGTCGCATTTGTGTGAGTACATGATCATTACTGTTTTGGTAACACAGAAACAGCATTAAAAATTGCAAAGAAAGTGGTCCTTTTTTTCTTCACTTGCGCAGTCTCTTTCTTTTCCCACACCCTCCTCTCCCTGATCCACTCTTTGTAACTCTCACTGGCAGCTGAGCTGCATGCTGCTCATGGAATGTGCATAAGCAGCAATGACAAAACTTTTCATGGACCATTTTCACAAGATAAAGATGGTAAGAGAAACATTAAATTGGCATAAAACTCGGTAATGTAAGTAAGATGAACCCCATGGTTACAATACTCAGCGCTGTCACAAAAGTTTAACGTTACTCTCTTCTCTCTCTCTGTCTCTCTGTCTCTCTCTCTCTCACACACACACACACACACACACACACAGAGCAGACTCACTTGCTGACACACTGAGGTAACAGCCATAACATCAAATATTTTTCTAGAAAACATCAAATGACAGTATCCTAATCTTCCTACTCATTTATTTCACCACACAAAGTACAAAGTACACAAGTAGAGTGGCAACATAAAGTTAGCTCACTGATGATGTTTACACAACTTTAGGTCTTTATTTTAAGAGCACTGTCCCCTCCCTTTATACAGCAGAATATAAGGAAATGGCCTTACATTCAGGAGGTCAACTTGACAGCAATCAACGCTGGCATTTGGCTACTAATGGCCATCAAGTCACCAAGAGCAATAAAACCCTAAAAACATTGAACAGGAAAGTAGTGGATGTTGTGCTGTCAAAATCCTTCTCGGCTAGTTATGCTGTGTTCAATTGCAAGTCGGAAGTCGCTAATTCCAAGACGTTTTTTCCAGCATTATGAAGAAAAGAATGAGTTGTCAGAGGAAGATTAGCAGTTTTTGAAAATAGTGGTCAGCTGAACTTAAATATGGTCATTACCAACTTAAACTTCTCTTTCCTAACCTTAATGTCACCACATGTCAACAGACAAGTAGCCCAACAGAGAGCTCAGCATCTGCTGAAAAGCCTGTGACTTTACCCCTAAATAATTAATCAAAGTACCAATTAAAAAAAAAATCTGCGTAAAAAGGTTTGAAAAGGTTGAAGTGTTCTTTGATGAATACAAAACCTTTATAGGTGAGGCCATGGCAAAGGGGTATGCTGAAGTCAAATCTCAGAATAAGCTGCAACCTGAGACTGGCAAGGTGTGGTATGTGCCACATCACAGTCTATCACCTATGCAAGAAGAAGTATATGTGGTGTTTGACTTTGCAGCAGCATATGGTGGAACCTCTTGGAATAAAACTGCTTCAAGGCCCTGATCTGACAAATAAACTGCTTGGTATATTGTTTCACTTTTGCCAAGGTCCTGTTGCATTCATAACTGATATCAAAGGGATGTTCCATCGGGTCCAGGTGGCAAAGGAAGACACTGACCTCTTGTGCTTCCTCTAGTGGCCAAATGGAGGCACCTTTAAGAAACTTGTCAAGCACAGGATACTTCCATATATTTTGATATAGTATCATAACCAGCGCTGCAACATTTGCTTTGCTGACAACAGCAGACAACCATTGGGATGAGTATCCAGAAGATATCACAAATTTCATTCAAAGGAACTTTTACATGGATGACTGCTTGAAAGTAGTTAGCTGTACAGAGCAGGCTACCTTGCTGTATCAACAAATCACTGCTCAAGTCATTGCTTTTAGTATGACAATCAAGTCTCAACAGACCACCAGCAGAGTCATTCTATCCATTGCAAAGGAAATCTTACAAATCTTATGCAAGCTGAAATTGAGTTGGGATGAAAAAAAAATCCACCTAGGGCACAAACAGGGGAAATTGGATGGCTCACTCTACCGTACACTGTCAGTATTGACAAAAGCTTTATTCCCAAAAGTTTTGGAGACATCATACCTGCATCACTTCTGTGATGCTAGTGAGATAGGTTATTGCACTGTATCCTACCTTTGGCTCACAAAAAGTAAGAGTGAAGTCTGTGGGGTTTTTTTTTTTTTTTTTGGAAAAGCCAACGTAGGATCTCTAAAGTGCATTTTAATCCCCAGAATGAACTAGCAGTAACAGTCTTAGCTAGACAACTGGATTGCATGCTGAAAACAGAATGCATTTCACATTGTGAGATTTCATCATCTGTTAAGGCATCATGACAGTTTGGCAATACATTGCAAACATTAGCAAGAGATTCAAGACGTGGCAAACCAAATTCTAGTCATTCACTCTTTGTCAAAGGTAGAACAAAACTTGAGTTAGTGTCTTGAACACAGGGCAAGGTGAAAATAACACAGTCCTTTAAACAGTTCAACTCACTCACGAGGGGAAGCTCACATATCAGTCAAAAACACAGGTAATCTATAACCACAAGAGGCAGTGCCACAAGAGGCAGTGACAAAACTCAGCAAACTAAGAAACAGAAGGCTTAGGATATTACTGGAGATTCGACGAGAAGACTAAGTCAAAAACAGGCTGGGGTGGCAACAAGAAATCAGTCCAAGGTAGAGTGCTGGTAGGTCTTGCGTGAATGCGAATGACGAACTGGCAAGGGAAGACTGAAGAGCAGAGGCTTATGTAGTAGTGAGATCAGATGTGAGGCAATTAACATCAGTGATGAGCAGAGCAGAGCTGCAGGGGTGTGTGATTGCTTCTGTGAGAGTGAGGCAGAGTGAGAGAGCTGCGTTCAAGGCTGCAAACAGTGAACAGGCTGAGTTCAAAATGCACATTGTGACAGGTTACAATATTTGTGTCATAAAATTTTCATACTTTACTAGACCTTTTAGGACAGCCACTTTTTACTAGTTGCCAAGTTTGCCTAAATAGTAGCCAATAGGTTGGCTAGTCACTATGTAACAAGGATGCACAAAGAGAGGTTGTTCTGGACAATGGAAATTGTACTCTGTATTGCATAGGGTTCAAGCATTCCACTGTGACATGACAAACTATGCAGGATAACATTTTATAATCTTGACAAGAAAATAAATAGCATATCAGTGTGGCTCTTCTAATCAAAATACAAAATAAGCAGTTGTCATCAAAGAGAAGCTGAGAACAACTGGTTGACTGTTGCCAACTGCACCAACTAGTGGTAAAAGTAGTTGACTAGTCAATTGCTTGGTGAAACCCCTAATTGTTACATATCTGTTAGATATACTTTGCATATAGCATATTTTTAAGAATTTCAGTGCTTACTGTCCCAACTCAAAAGTCAGTTCACCAACCTGCATGTTTATTAGGCTTATTTACTGTGCATTCAGGCTATAAAATAGTCTGTACTTGGAAAAATAAATATATCGGTTTTATCTACAGGTACCTTCTGGTCAGTGTGTTAAAGTTAGTGGTAATGTAAAGAGTTACTTATGCATGTATTTTTTGTTTCAGCAGAGGCAGCAGAACAGCACAGAATCCATTGCCATGGAGCAGGGAGAGAACAGTACAAAGATATCTGTGGTAAGTTATCTCTGACAGCAATCATGGTCAGCATCCATTCTGGTCTATTTCATTCTGTGATCTAATGTAATGACCCTAATTATCACTCATGGCATGGTAGAACACAGCAGTGTAAGTGAGAGCATGGACAAGCGAGGAGGGCTTGGGATCATAATAAAGGTTTCAATACCATTAGTCTTACTTTCCTGTGGACATCATGACATACTTTTTCTGTCTGTTCCAGTGTTTAAGAGCAATGATTGATTAGTCTAAGTGAAAGAGGACAGCTAGATATTTGCTTGTGAGTAGAAGAGAATTTGAAGTGATTAAAAACTGTAGAGCTCCTTTTTTAAATTTGTAGATTAAATATTTTCAGTGCATTTTGGTTGGCTGATATGGGGAATCTTAAGGGAACTTAGAGAAGAGAATTATGAGCCAGATATTGTTTCAGACTGCATTTTTCATATTTGCAATTTATTTCTCTCATTCTAAAAACTGATATAGTGGATGCCCTCTGTAGTGTTTTACTGCACAAACAACTACATACAGACTACAGTATTTTAGTCAGAAAAATCGAAGTACTTCCTGCTATATCTTTAGGTTTCTGCAAGCTTATCACTAAATCAAAAAGCAAGAAATCTGTATTCAGTCTGTGTTATATCTGTGGAAAAGATCCACTTTCTATCATCTAAGTAAAAAACAGCATAGATATAAAGAAAAAGAAACAATGCACACATTACATACTTCCTGAAATGAATACAAAGTTAACAGTGATAAATATCCATTATGCTCTAATTTCTTTTATATTAGGATTCACAGGTCTGAAATTAAACTAAATCCAAAAGTAGATCTGGTGATTTTTAGTGAATATGTCAGTAGATTACAAAGGAGAATGTGCCAGCTTTTGAGTAAATCTGTCTAGTAGACTGTTAGCACTGTCAGTACTTTTGTACACAAACATAAACAAATCCAAATTTGTCACACTAACTCTGTATATTTGATCAGCAGCAATAACAAAGGAGTTTAAAGCATTCCTTCTCTTTAATGCAATAAGATGAAGCTACCTAAGCCGCATCAGCTGAAAGATTAGCCCTCTTGCTCTGGCAGAGGGAGTCTGAGCTGGTGAATGTGTTCAGTTAGAGAGATTGAGATTGAGAGTGTAGGTGTGCTGCTTCGCCACAGATGAAAGCAGTAATTAAGGTCAAATTCTGCAACACACTTTTTCACCAGGATGACTCCAGCAAACAGGTACCAGAACACTTAAGATGGTGGAATTGTGCTGTTGTTTCAAGGCTTATAGTCTCAAGAGGGGAAAGCTGTAATCATGGAAAAGGCTAAGTTTCCCTGGGAGGATCTAACTGGCTGGCACAGCAGGTTATTGACCTTAAGTCATCCGTCCTACTTTTTTTTGTTAGAATTTCTTAGTCTTACAAGTTATTGCTTGTCTATAAGAAAATAATGAATTGAATATTTGTAACTTAATTCGGTGGTACACACCAAAATAACTTTTAACAGACGCGGCACATGGGATGACTTATTGGTGTGGTTGACTCTTGGTTAGATGGCACAGTGGGTCAGCAATTTAATTATTTGCATTAAAAAAAATTTCCCACTCTGTTTATTCAAAACTTAAAACAAAGTAAACACAACAAAGAGAGGATAACTGAAAAAACTGTATTTTTGTACAAAACTGTAGTACATCATGAGCAAAGGGTCCTGCTGCACTTAATCTTTCTTTGCTCTGACAAAAATTTCACCATAGCATCATCTTTTTCCATCTTTATTTGCTCACTGGCTCAGATGAGAAAAAAGGAAATAAATTGGGTAGTATGTTTTTTGTATGGAGGTCATTGAGCTTGCCTCTTTTGTTTTTTTGGAGGAAATCTACAGTATGCATCCAAACAGTCTATGTTAATTATTGAGGAATGTGATTTGATGGTTTTGAATGGCTCTTATAATATGCACTATATTTTTGACACACAGTTTTCCCCATTAGATTAAATTGTGCTTAATTTTGATGGCTTTGTATTTTCTTACTTTATGGAAAGGCAAGGCAAGGCAAATTTGAGTATATAGCACATTTCATAGCCAAAGTCAGTGGTACTTCAAGGATTACATAGGTAAAAGGATGAGGAAAGACAAAATAAAAATGAATAAAGCACGCCAACATAAGGCACTTAATACAGTACAGTAAACACAATATAACAAATATGAAAAAGCTCACATGCTCATCAGAAACTTATAACTCTTTGATGGAATAGCCACTGCCCAAGTACACTATGACATCTAGACTTATGGAGTCAGGGATCGAACCACTGACCTTCCGATAAGTATACGACCTGCTTTACCTTCCTAGCCACAGCCTCTCTTAAAATGATAAAAAAAAACACCTTCTAAAAATACAAAAGTTTTTTTAGATCATGTTCAGAGGACCAAGTCTCTGAAAGTTATGATACTTTTGAGGTGGTAGAAGATTTTACTGATTTAATTTGACTGCTGTCTAAATTAAATTACCAATATTTCTTGCTTGGTTTTACTCTTCAAGGAAAAGGTTGTTGAGGTGAGAAAAATCTTGTTTCTTTCTTCTTTGGCTTCAAAACAAAAAAATCTGTTTCGTCCCAATTTTCCTGGAGTACATTTTGGTGCATCCACCTACTAATTTGTTAAAAAAGCACTGTCTCTGAGAGTCTGTTAAACTGCATTGTTTTACTGACATACATATAGTTTCTGTGTTAAAGGTAGGAGTTAAACCAATTCAGGTCCATGTGAGTATGATCTCTTGTTGGACTAGTCGACCGAAGCTTCAGCTTGGGTTTTAATGTCAGGAAAATACTATTTCAGGAAAATCCCAACCTAAATGACATACTGGTGAAACCTCTTTCTCTCACTCTCTCTCTCTCTCTCTCTCTCTCTCACTCTCACACTCCACTAAAGCAGCTAATAGCTAGCGGGACAGAGAGCATGAGAATCTCATCCACTCAGCTGAGCTGATGCTCGTTTCCGTCTTTCTCTTCCCACAAAACTGCTTGGTCTCTCAGCCTGGAGATAGAAGAAAGAGAGAGGAGGAGAGGATGAACTGAAAACAAGAAATGGAATGGATGAGAGGAAGAGAAGCTAAGGAATGGTTTTATGTTGTTGGAGAAAGAGGACAAGCCAGCTGCTAAGCGTTTTCAGTGTGTGTTTGTGTGTGTGTGTGTTCTGGCTGATGACGCACACTCTGCTTTGAGATGGCGTTAGGAATTCTGATTGCCTTCAGCACTGTGGAGGAGGCATCCCAATCCTCACAAGGGGCCCACATGCAGTAACGTCTGTCCGCTGTGGCTTCTCTCCTTCGCTAGCGTGTGTGAATATGTGTGTGTGTGCATGTGTGCGTGTGTGGGTATTCTCAGCCTCTTCTCCTCCCCCTCTCATTCTCCAGCAGCTCCTACCTGTTTTTATCTTTCCTCTTCGCTTTTTCTCACTGGTATCTTTTTTTTCTCCATCTACGTGGTTTTTTCCTCCAATAGTGATGTTAATGGTGACGATTTTGAGCCTAAGTTAACAGCTCCTTTTGTTTCTGGCAAAAATGGATTGTCTTTGCATAGTCACCACTAAGGTAAGACACAGCCGAATGAATGATTTACTGTATAGAGGATGAGAAGGAGAAATGAACTCAAACAGAGAACCATTATGTATTGTAGGACAATGAGGCATGTACTGAAACAAGAAGGTCTATGTGTTGATTCTTTCTAAATGTTTTCATGTTCATACGTTTTTGTCTTCCCTCCCATCCTGATAGCCTTCATCACTGATCACATCACATCACATTTTTCAGTTATGTATTTACTCCAGGCTATTTCTCAACAGAGTGAGTTGTCATATTTAGTCTGAGTGTATATGTGTATGAGAGAATGATCCACATTTTTCCTGTCTGTGCCAGTCAGCAAACTAGAGAGTTTGGCTGGATGTTAATTGAAATATGGCAGCAGAAGTTGTGTTGAACTTCTGTCAGCCAGCTCATGGCTAGTGGCTCTGCTGTTGCCCCCTGCTTACAAAGCACAGGAGCACTTCTGAAAACTGTGAAGTCCACTTGGCTGAGGTTGGAAGCAATATTATTGCACCATACACATATACTTGTGCAAGTTGCAAAATGTCAGCGGGTTTTTATTTTTATTTTATTTTTTTGAAGAAATATTACAAAAACTGTTCTTTTTTCACTAAACTCTTGTACTTAAGCTTATACTGTAGGCATATTACTGTGAAAATGAGAGGGTTATTCTCCTATCTTAGTGTTGTGTTGTTTTGCTGAATGCAGCAAGTAAATTCTTGTGCTAGAACAACGCATCTTCCTGATAACTAATATAAAAAAGGACATAAAATGACATAGGTCAATGAATATAATATTTTTGATTTTCTCTTAGGTAATTATATTTCCTTCTATGTACATTGTACTGTACAAATTTCGTACTGTGTGTATGCAATAGGCTACTACATATACTCATACTTTAAAGGTTTATGTGATATGTATATCATTTTATTATTAACCACATAAGAAAGCAAGTAACAAGAGGCATTAATAGTTGTTGAAATACACTACATAAAGTACAGTAGTGTTGTGGAAGTTTTTTTTTAGATTTGTCCAATACTTTGGTTAATAACCAAATGTCTACAGAACTAATGACAGTCCCATCAGCCTTAGCTGTACTGTGTTTATTGCTAATTAGCAAATTTTAGCATGCTAATTCAATAAACTCTTTTTAATTAGTGCGAAAAGCAATATCTTGATATTCATTTTTCAGCTTTAATGCTCAAAACATGCATTACCTTTGAAAAAAATACACTCCCAATTGGAAAAGGAAAGTGTAGAGTTTTTACGACAAAAGTAAGACTGCCCCGGGAGTAGAGGGAAGACTCAAGGGAAGATGCAGTAAACTGAAAATGATAAAATGGGACTGTTGTTGGTTGGAAGCAGAAAATCAGAGGTTGGTGTGTCCACATCTTTGCAGAGTCCTGTCTCCATCACAACATCACTGATTAAAGTGTTGAACTTGACAAACGAACTCAGTTCTGAGCTGATAGAGGGTAGGACTCAGGAAGGAGGAGCAGAGGGGGACCTTTACCTCAATTCTTGGTGCTTCAACAAACCGAAGTTGATGGATAGTATTCCTAAGATGTTAAACTTTTAATCTGAAGTATCCACCAAATTCTTGAAACTGTCATTTCGCTGTTGCTGCTGTTTACAATTCATCAGCCATAAATTTAAAAAATGCACAGAAATAATTACTGGTTATATATGTCTTTGTGTATGTGTAGGTGTCGCTACATATGTGTTGCTAGTTTATAATTTTTTATCTTTTTTCAATGTATTGTTGGAAGAATTTCAAACTTTCTTTTTATTGTACAACCCTGTTCTTCACAAGGGTGCATAAGATACCTTGTATATAAGCAACTGGCATAATTACACGTTTATTATGTATTTTGTATTTTATAACCTCAAAAAACAGTCTGCATTAAGTTAGCAACATTGACTAGTTATTCCCTCAGTAACTACTAGCCTACTTCGCAGTACATCAAAGTAAGGTTCACGCTGACTTCTTGCGTAGTGTACTCTGAGTGAAACTAACAGAGCTATTTTTGTTTTATTATTTTTGTATTTATGCAAGATAAAAAAAATCTCTATTGCTTTGCCGCCTAAGTAGGCACAGTCTACATCAACAAAAAGGAAGTCCTCTGTCCGGGCAAGAATGTTAAAGATGGGCGGCTACATCTGCTACTATTTCTTTAATGTTGTAGAACACATATGTGGCAGGAGCAGAGACCCTTTTGGTCAATTAGGACGTTGATATCCTTAAAGCCTGAAATATTTATGGTGTTTTTTGCATGAAAGCCTTTTCCAAGCCAGCTTTAGCATGCTGACCTTCACTTGGAGTAAGTAAGTAAGTAAGCTTTTGAGAGCCTGGAAGGCCCATAGGGCAGGAGCTAATCTCCTGTTTCCATGGTGTGAGGCAGCTGATGTACACACACACCTCCTGGACATGACGCTAGTATTTTCAAGGGACTTACTTCCAATCCAACCCCTAATGCTTAAGGCCAAGCAGACTCGACTCAACCAGGGATCGAACCCCGACAGTTTTCCTTTGAATGCCTCACACAAAGTTGTTGCCTTCTGTGAGAAGATAGTCTTTCAACATTACATGCAGTATGTTGGTGGTGTTGTCTTTTTGTTTTTCAGAAATAGAATCTGAGGGTACAAATATGACAGCGTATTCGGGCTATTGTAGGTTCAGGGAAAAAATATCAAAAAAAAAAAAAACAGGCTGGAAGGCTCTATGACGGACACACTGATGTATGTGACCCCACCTGGTCACAGAGATGTCCAGCAAAAATTCAGCATGTTTTCAACATGCTCACCTTGGGCAGACATGCGCAGTAAGATTATGTGGCCACTAGCCTGGCATAAGAACCAAGACACTTAGCAGCAGGCATGGAGATCAAGGACAGTAATGTAGCTGGCCTTGCAGGGAGGACAATGATGGACACTGGTAGCAAAACGCTGGGTAGATGCCATCTTCATCACAGACTGCTTCAGCAAACGCTGGGAAAAAAGAGGAACAGAGCTCAGGTCCTGGGGAGGTTTTATACTGCTCATGAGGATCTGAGAGTGGGGTCACTGAATGGGGTACAATGGCGGAAAAGAAAATCATCAAGACTGCACATGCACGAAAGAATGAACCCAATAGCGACAGCTCTTAGAGGGTGAAGCCTGTACGAAAAAGAACCTCTTGCTGACATTACCTATTTGACCCGCTTGTTTTGCAAGATAGTTCAATCCATGTCCTGCTGCTTAGACTGTTTTTTAACAGTTGTACTTTCTGACATTTATATTGTATGTCCTGCTTTGTTTTTTTGCTTTGATGCATTTCAAATAGCCTTTTTAACGTGGCCAAGGAATACAGATGAAAAACAGCCTTTTGACTAAGTCATGCATTTTTACTTAGTATTATATTAATTTGCTTAGTCCCACTATAAACCAAATTGAACTTGCACTCAGGTAAGCTTACAGTTAAACCTAAGCTAATCCTGCTTTCATATCTAGTTTGCTTAGTTAGCCATGGAGCTAGCACACCTATTGGCAAATTCAGTCCTAGAGTACACAAAATTTGACACATTCTCAGGAAAAACGGTGTCTCCCCACTGTAGCTTCACGGTAACCACCATTCCCCTAAGGGTGGACAGTGACTTCCTTCTAAGACAGTGCTCACACTGGAAGAATTTGGTGCCGGTTAAAGTGTCCTGGAAGATTTCAATTACAAACAAATTAGAGAAATTCTGGTCAAGTATTTATTGAAAAATATTTATTGAGATTAAACAATGTTAGGCAGCCTAGATAAAGAATGACATTATCAAGGCACACAGATTTAGCCTATAATAATTTTTATTGAAAACATTCTACATAAAAAGTTGCGTTAACAGACGTGCATTAACGGTATTTCAAAAATATGCTCGACCCAGCAGAGCCCTGAAGCTGGCTCCTCAGCAATTAATCCACCAGTTAGATAGATTACATTATTAGACAAAGTTAAATGAGAAGGGAAACGCAGAGGAGTAAAATGAAACTGAAACTAAAGGCCATTTTATACTCAAAAGACACATCGGCGGGTGTCTTAAGTGTTGGAAGACACAAATGTGTTTAGGCATAACGAAGTCGAACGCCATCTGTGGCGCATGCTGTGGTCTCCATGGTAACCAACTGAGTGCTTCTCAGTAGGCCCACAGTCCAAATGAGTGGTAAAATGCCATGTTTCTCTGAGACATTGGATTTGGCAGAGGAAGAAGAGACTGTATATTTAATTTCACTCCAGAGGAGACGACAGAGGAAAAGCGTGCCCAATAAACCAGAGTAGAGAGGAGCAAGGGGTATATGTGTTGGTTAATCAAATGAGAAAGATGGATGAAGAGCAGCACTTTCGGTATTTTAGGATGTCTAAATATCGTTTCGATGACCTCCTACGTCGGATTACACCCTATATCCAACATCGAAACACCCACAGTAATCCCGTTGGAGTTTCACAGAGACCAGCTGCAGTGCTATGGATCCAGGCGTCTGGGTCATCACAACATTGTGTAGTGGTAGTCGCTCCTCATAGCCATGCCTTTTGTGAGCCTATAGTTTGTTTTTTATTTCTTCCTCAGCAAGTAGAGCACTGTTCCATCTCTGTGGCAATCATTGAACGCTTGGTCCTGCCAACCAAAAAAATGTGAGACAAATCAAAACAGCATTTGTGATATTTTGACAGGTGCAAGACACTGTCAGACTACACATTCTTATGTCTGTTTTACATAATTTTTGTCTTAAGACACTGTTGACAGACACTTGTCTTTCCAAAGTGTCTGTCTCCACGCTATTCAAGCACAGGCTTTTTATGTGCTGTGAAACAGTCAAAAAATAACATTGTTTCTGTCATTCAAACTTTGCACCGCTCCCTCTCCTTACCAGCGCTCTCTGTCACTTACCATTGATCCCAGCTTCCGCAGGGGGTGGCAGGAGGTACGGTGCAGCAGCAGCAGTGACAGACATTGTCATATTTTGCTGCAATAATGTCATCTGCCAACATACTGGGTGGCTCTCAAAATTTACATGCCAAATCTCCCCACATTTGGCTTGTGGTGAGTGTTAATTTCAGATCCTATTAGGGGGATTTTATGGGACACTTTGACCGGCAAGATTTGAATATGCCGAGCTTCAACAGATTTTTCCAATGAAAGACCAGTAATGACCTTGCAGCGGACGGACCTCATCAGCAACATGATGTCACAGAATTTTTAATTCTCCAGTTAATTAATTATATGAGCTGGATCATTCATGAGACTCTTAGGTTGGATTATACAGGCCTCCACTGTTGAAACTTCTTGGAATCAACTTTTCTGCACAAACAAGTGTGTTAATCACCCTATTGACACCTTTATAACAGGAGAAGATTCCTTTACACTGTGCTGGACCTTCCTGATCGGCTAAAAGTTTGGTCGCCATGGAGACAAATCCTCTGTCCCCCTCTCCTGCATCTGGAAGTAATTTAACTTACTCGTAACCTTGTGTACCTACACACAAGTCTTTTCCAGGAAACATCAAATGTTTTGTTATGCAACTTGAAGTATCTCCATTTATCCATAACAGGACAAACTTGTTGATTCATTAAGACAATAAGTATTGATAAAATAATTGACTTTCTCCCTCCTCATCACATTTTGACTGAAGTAAAGTTCTCCATCATCTTTTCCCCCTACTCCTAAGCTCACAGAGACTTTAGAACGTCCAGGATCGTGAATCACAGGACCTGCCTTACACAGAGAGTCTCTGCAGATCTATCCTTACAGAAATGTTGAAACCACCATTAAATAACTGTTTTATCCACTTTTATGTAACAAAATTTTGTGTCAAATATATTTTTATTTAGAATTAATGAAAATCCTATCTTTCTAATGTGGTATCACCAAGTTTACGTTTTATTTCCTTTCCAACCATTACTTAGATTTTCTACAACACATTTTTGAAGAGATTGTGTTTTTCTTTCATAGCAAATGTTTACTCGTTCATAAAGTCACATCTAAGTCTGATAGTGAGTTAACACAACTGTTTTATAGTTTTCTATCTCAATATGTGAAACTTTTATTTGTCAATTTTTGTTATATAAGATGAATCCACTGTATAAGACTTTTTTCCTTTAAAGTTCCTACTTGTTTTATGTGCGTTGCTCATTTTGATAGAAGTCTGAACAACAGTGTGAGTAATTACATTATGTTTGTATCACAGTAGAAGTAATGAATGCTTTGTGTCTTAAAAATATCTTTAAACCATCTATTTAGGTACAAATGTTATTACTCATCACACCTTGAATATTTCATGTATGTTGGTGGTACATGGTGAAAAGGAGAATAATTATTTAAGCGCAAAACCTCTTTTTATAAGTTTAAGTCCTTTTCTCTCATAACCGCGCGAATACTCTGCTCTGAAGACAAAGAGATTCTTATCATGTTGTAAATCAGATATACACCGATCCCTCACTGGCCGAGCATCCGAAAGGCAGAACTTCCTGCCACAATATGCAGACCTCTCATTGGCAGAGAACCTTCAGGGGCTGTCTCAGCTAGGGCGCTTTAAATACCTACATGCCATAGCTTTTGTGCCACTTTTTATTCTTTTTCCCTTTTTACACTTTTGAGGTTTCTTTCCCCTCTCTCTCTCTTGTCTCAAAGACACCCTAAAGTTCTCCGCCATGTGCAGGCCACACTGTTCATCCTCAATTTTACCAAACGTGTTTAGAAAAAGTTTAGTCTGTCTTCTTTTTCCTTTGTGTAACTTCTATTGAACGATCGTTAATTTTTGCAACAAGTTTTTCTTTAAGTTGAATGAGCATCAAGAAGTTCTATCATTGCAGCCAAGCTAATTTAAAGCAGAATTACGTTTTATTTTTCCATAATGAACTTTGAAACATTTTTGTAAGTTTGCCACGTGATTCAAACTATAACTTTTACATAACTATTTAAGTTCTTCGATTTTTGAGCATCACCTAAGAGAAGTCACTGAAGCAACTGCATTTTTAAGCATCCTGAAGAGAACCACTTCTCCTGAAGAAAGTCAACAGAGGTCTGCCATAAGCACCGGAGAGAGCAAGAGCCTATCAGGATCGACTGCGTTTCGGCCATTCAGAATCACATGCCGGCTTTTCCACCGCTTGGAAGACATTCAACCTGTGGGAGAGCTGTGCACTGAACTTCACCTCCTCCTCTCATCACTTGCGACGGCCAGAGCCTTCATGTGAGCTCAACACAGTTGCTTAATGAGGTGATGTCTGAAATCGTTAATTTAGCTTCATCTAAATTTAAGACGATAGTTTACTGATCTAATCACCTAATCAAAAATCAGTTTCCAGACATCTCATTCGTAGTATCGAGTTTCATCCTTTTTCATCATCAGCCATTAGCCTACTCAGTACTTAAACTTTCATTTCACTACATTTCATTTTAGGCCTACTCACTCTTAATTGTTGTCATGTCATTTATTAATCTGTAAATAAATTGTAAATAGCCTAAGTCAGTGGTTTGAGTTCTGTTGACAGTAAGAAACTAGCATATCCCTTATCACAGTCAAGAACTTACGTACCTTGAGATAATTGCCTGGTTCTCTTGTTTTTGTCCATAACCATATATTCCACATCATTAATTTCTTCCTGAATTAATGATATCATTGACTGGATAACTCCGGGAGGTGGAGCCCAACTAACTTTCTGTCTGAACCAGGCCAATCAAATTTTATAACTCCTCAATATTAAAAGGCTTGTCTTATTAATATTGAGCATGTAGTTTTTTCCGCTACAACCTATTAATGTAAGGAGCTAATGTTCACTTCACCATGACCCAAAAGTTCTCTGTGTGTGCACATAGAGTGCCCTTGTTGAAGCTCCCTCCAGTTTTTGGACCACTTACTGCGACTGTCCCATAACATTCAGCTCAGTTCTTTCAGGGGCCAGGCCCAGTGCCTTTGGGGAGGGACAGACCAGAGTTCCCTGTGCCTGTGGCGACACACTGGGAGTTCCAATGGTGTCCCACTCCACGATGGAGGGGGAGGATTCCAGAAAATGAAGTTATGAGAGACCAAAATGAGGCCACCGAGAAACAGGAAAATGATAGGGACCAGGATAAGGATTGCTTTGGTTACGTCGTTAATGAAACAATTACAGGAAGTAATTTCAAAGCCCAGTTTGGACCAAAGATTCACGACACAAGACAGTTTAAGAACATCGCAAGGGGGTAGTGTGAACTGATAGGTACATCACAGCTGATGCCAGTGCAAAGAGTCTCCAAAGACTGAACTTGTCAAACTTCAAGTTCTGTTTTATAATGCAATGCATGTAGTCAATCAGTGCTGCTCCTAAACTGATTTATAATTTCACTGTTGTTGTTCTGTGTGCAGAGTTCTCAATGCAGTGGTGAGGGCACCTGAAAGTAAACCAGTGTCCCCCTAGTTACTTTCCTCTGGAACTGGGACTGATTATGGTTTGCTGATATTAACTTATATTAGCTAACTTGAAAATTGATTCATTGAAAAGTGAATTTAGGGAGTTAATCTACTGATTTTTATGAATTTTGCTTATTTGTGCTTTGGTCACACTATATCATGACAAAGATAAATGTGTTTATGTCTAAAGCAATTGATTCAAGAGCATCCTGAGAAAGGAAGTGTGTATAAGAAAATGTATCCACATTGAAAAGAAAAGTCTGTTGAATTGACATAAAATAAATGTGTACATCGGTTGCACATATTAAAGTTATGTTTGCTAAAAATGATTTATCTATGTTCAGTAAGGAAATTTCTATATGTTAGACCAGCATGACTTTTTAATTTACAGTGCGTTCAATTACCCTATGTTAAATTAACACAACTTTTTAATGTACAGTATATTTATTTAACTTCTGTCTAACTAACATGATTTTTTATGTAGAATATATTCAAATTTAATTTAACCTTTTTGAAGTTTTGTATATTCAATAACCTCATGCTAAAACAAGTTTTCTGTGTTAAGTACATGCAATGTTCTGGCAAATTAACCTATCATGCTCAAGTCTCATACTAAATTACAAATCTTTTACATAATTTGCATGTATCCATTTTACATTAACCATTCCTGAACATTGACAAGTTATTTAAGTGAATACATGTTGTATATCTTTCTACCTGATTCAGGCTGAACTCTTAAGGAATTTTGTGTTAGGTAAGGCATAAAAACATATTTCATTTGACAACATAACTTTTGTTCATGAACAAAACATAAGTAACACTGGACTGCATATCCAAAACACACACACACCCACCTTGTGCAAGTCAGGAGTTTAAGTGCTTGCCCAATGTTCATAATGAGGAATTAAACAAATAAACCCCCACCCCATCTTCACAAAGGGAAAAAATAAGCTCTTTTTGGCACCTCCAACAGTTTAAAACAAAAGTGAGGCATGTGAGAAAAAATTGCTGTTAAATTACAGGGGGGGGGGGGGTCACTTTCTTAAGGCAGTCAGTAGTTTAAGTGCTTGCCCAATTTCCATAGTTGAGAACCAGACAAATAAATCCTCACCACAGAAATCAGCTCGTTTAGGCAGCTCCATTGGCTAGAAAACACTGCAAAAAACATAAATGACAGTGTAAGAAAGTTCCAGAGGTGCTTGCAACACAGGTCCATCTTCCAAAGGGCAAACATGATATGCTGCTTGTGTCTGCCTGACCGTAACATGACAACGGCTCACTGATAAAGTCTGTTTTTGAGAAGTTGGATTTTCTTTGAAAGTGTGTTGCCATCCAACTCCATTACGACTTTTTCGAGCATTTTGAAAGTGTACTTTAGGTCAGTAGGGTAATTGAGATTCAAAGCATACATAAAGCCAAACAACATGGCAACAGCCAATGCAATGCTGTCCAGCTCATGCAGTACAATCTGACCTTCCAAGACAACCCCAATATCCTTTGGATCATCGTTGGCATCACATGGTTTGACAACATATATTCCTACGGTTGTCTCCTCAATTGATCCTTGGATCAGGGCCTCATCCTCTGTCTGCAGAGTACACAGTCACAAAAAAATGTTATTAGAACAAATAAAACACGTAACTGCAACTTTATGTTACTATTTCAAATTATATTAACAGCTTTAAAATCTTTTAATGATACTAAGACTTTGAATAGGATGAATGATGTCTTTTTGTCAGCCCTAATATCCAGTTACTGTGTATGCACTAGTTGGTGGAGCAGATTAAAAAAACAAAAACTATGTCATGCTTCATGCATGATGCTTCATGTCACACACAAAAAACTATAACTGATTTTGTGGTTTTACCCATGATGTCAGAGAAACAGAAAAAGACAACAAGAAAGAGAAAGGAAGCTAGTTGTAGATTTTGAAAATGCTAAAAATTGCCATTATAAAATTTCCCAAAGCATTAACAAACATATTTAAATGGTTTGCATTAAATTGCCACCACAGTGCCCTAATGTTAACATGTCTATTAAAAAAGACAAAATAAAGCATAATTGTTCTAGATTTTAGAGGCTGGGTGCACAGAATGTTCAACATTTTTGTATGAAGAATCAATTAACCAAATATCAAAGCAGTTGCAGATGCATTCAAGACTGCTACAACCTCGATATCTGACTAGTTGTATAGCAGTTTTATGTCATTTAAATTACTAGATGTCCTCTATCATTGCTGATTTCTTCTGGTTGGATGATTATGAAAAACTGGAGTTATGCTTTAGAAATGGAACCTTTTTTATAGTGGATTTTATTTGCAAAGCCTGGGAAAAATGACAGAATATAATGTTTAAGATGGAGCAGAAAAAGGACAATGCAACTTTATAACGTTTTATAACAAATTATGATCACTGCATCTGTAGTTTTGGTGTCTTTTAAACCCATGTAGGTTGGGCACTTTAGTGCATGACACGTAAATAAACTCAAATCAGTCAATCAAACTAGATGTTTTAAAGTTTAACAAAAGGTTTAGAACAAAATAATGATACCTAATAATTATACTCACCACATACTCTCTTACTAGATTAACAGGGTTCTCATTCAGGTACACACACAGTTCTTTGATAACAATTCACGATGTGCATCAACATCATCGCTCTAAGGGGAATATGAAGAACAAGTAATCTGGTTACAATCTAAATCCCAAAGCAGTACACCCCCTCCCTCATCAAGGAAACATTCTTATTTGAGACTTTTTTTGCACAAACGGTCTGTAGTTGCTTGCCAATCTGTCCACCTCTCTTTTCGAACAGCTTCAAAAGTTTGTCAGACAGCACATCAAGCTGTGAAAGGAATCTGGATTGCAGGGGAATGGTGGTAATGCGCTTGAATTCTGCATTTACCTGAAATTAAGAACAGCAACAGACATAAAAACACTACAGTCCAGTCCAGTAATTTGGAAAGGTATGCATTAAATATAAAATTGATACTAAGTGACCACAGATTAGTGACCTTAAGTGAGACTTGTACAGACACTGATTCCACAACTGATCATTATTTTATCACTTAATTTTTCTGATAATCTTAAAGTTAGACTTGTTTTGCGTATCATTTACCCCGCTCAACAGTACCATTTTTTTCTGTCAAATTTTCAATATTTTTTTGTATGTTAAGCCAAAATACTGAGGAAAACATAACTAAGTTGAACTTGAGTAATGGGACATGAACCAGTTAGCAATAAAAATTATGCAAACAACAAAATAGGAAAAGGATGAGAAAGTAAAACTGAAAATGCTCAGGCCCAAGACTGTTCCCACCAATTTTCCACATTATCAACATATTCATTCAAAATACATTACAAAACATATTTTTTTAGACAACGTACCTCACTTATTTCAAACAGCTCTGGCCATTTTGCCTTGAAGTCTTGTATCATGGGTGTGTCTCGAACCACTTCATATCTTCAATATGCAAATGTCTTTTCCATTTTCGTTCTAACCACTTCTCTGTTGTTCCTCTTCTTAACATCACAAAAAAGTTCCGTTCTCATCCTTTCAAGGCTTTCATCAATTTCCCTAGTAGGATAGGGAGGGCAGTAGTTCACTTCAGACTGCTTGGGTTTTTTGATGCCAAAAGCAGCACCTGATTTTCCCTCTGGTTTGTGCTTGAGAGAGAGTTTACAATCATCTCAGGATAACCTAGCCTTCTCAAGTGAGTGCGGTATATTACCAGTTTATTCTTCAAACTAGCTTTCCATCCAGCATATCCAGTGAGTGAGCCTTTCTCAGTCAGGCAAGGATGCTTAGTGATGAGAGCCTGTCCAACTGTGTTAAACTGGTTATAAGTGACATAAACTTTGTACCGGACTATCTCTTGCACCAGTCCCTTAAGAATGTTTGACTTAAGTTTGTGATCTGGAGTAAGCAATGTACCATGTTCCCTGTATGCTGCATTGCCCCGCTCAAGTTTCAGTTCTGCGTCATAGCTAAGCTGAGGGACATTGAAGATGCTGGGCCAAAATGACCTTGAGCTAGAGGAGTCAGACTCTGGTGAAGAGAGTATGCCCCACTAGACAGGGACGAGGATTCTTTGGGAACTTCATGGCACAGAGCAGTGGCTGAGGTCGAAAACTGAGGAGTTGAGGCTTTTGTCAAAGGTATTACTTTGATAGTCCCTCTATTCTATATTTCATCCACTGAAGTGAGATTCATAAATTCATTTCCAAAAAGCACATCCATAAACTGAAGTCTGAAGTCTGAAGTTAGATTTAAGGCCACATTGTCTTTGTACCTCAGTAACAAGTTCAATAACTGATCCAGGAATTCCGTTCTCCAAAGTCAACCTTTGGCTGCTGCCATCACCCAGTATTACTTTGAGAATGGTTGGGGAAGTCATTCCTCTGCATCTTAGTCTGTGAAGAGAAAATAAAGATTTAAATTTTAAAAGGTTGCTAATTCTCTTATGTTAAGACATTTTTCTTTAATACAAATTGATTACATATGATGTCAGGTTTCTCACTTTCAAATTACTCAGCCAGATTTAAAAATAAGAAAAAACAAACAAAAAAACCCCCTGTGGTTCATTTTTTAGTTTGGTCAGCACATTAGTGAAAAGCAAATGGATGCAGCTGATTGAATCCACCAGAAAAGCTTTCAAGTTAAAACTGCAAACAGGACATTAATAATTAAAAATTAGAAGTTTAAATAGTCCATCCACGTATGAAACTATAATGAGACAAATTATAGCTTAAATCTATTTTCTAGGTATGACATGGAAAAACTCTCAGATATTATGACGACGAATACACCCAGAAAGTGGACAGTAATGAGGCACTGTGATATGCAGGGAAGCGGAATGAAAGGCTGCAAAGACAGAGAACATGTAATACAATCCAATCACAGAATGTTTTTGTATTCCTGAACCAAACAACAAAATTATTAAATGTTCAAAAGCAGAACTTTAAGGCACAAGAGTAGGATTTGTCAGATACAGTTTGTAAACACAACATTCAAAGTTGGCCCCACCTCCACAGCTCCTCTTGGATGCATGTTTAAATCTGGCACCTGGTTGTTATATCCCACCCTCACACCCCACATTCTTTTATCCAGTGGTGTAGTGGGGATTTTTTAAGTGGGGGGACGCTATAATTATGACGTCATCAAAAAGAATACCTCACGCACA
>JAPQLA010000006.1:2748117-2763873 GCA_029822935.1 Naso vlamingii | reverse complement strand
TTATATCCTGAAAGTTTCCCAAATTGAGTCAGGATGCTGAGAATGGCAGGAATAGAATTTAAAGGATCTGCAACATATAAAATAATGTCATCTGCATATAAAGATAATTTGTATGAGATCCCCCCCCGCTCTAAACCTAGGAAGTCATTTGATTGTCTGAGAGCAGCAGCGAGGGGTTCAATGGCAATGGCAAAAAAGTAGTGGGGACAGGCTGCATCCCTGCCGAGTGCCTCTGTTAAGAGAGAAGAATTCAGATTGCTGTCCATTGGTGATAACTGAAGCTACAGGAAGGGAGTAAAGGAGTTTTATCTAAGAAATGAAAGAGTCATCAAATCCAAATGTTGTTAAGGTGAAGAATAAATACTGCCACTCGACTCTATCGAATGTTTTTTCAGCATCAAGTGATATGGCCATTTCAGGTAAGTGGGATGACGAAGAGTAAACAATATTGAGGAGTCTCCTGAGGTTCGAACTGGAGTGTCAGTTTAAAATAAAACCAGTTTGATCTGGCAAAATTATTTGTGTAATAACCTTTTCCAGTCTGGTAGTTAGGATCTTGGATAGGACTTTGTAGTCTGTATTTAAAAGGGAGATGGGGCGATAGGATGAACACTGGAGTAAATCCTTACCTCCTTTTGGTAAAAGTGTTATCGCGGCCTGTCGTAAGGATGGTGGAAGATAACCAGAGGACCGAGATTCATTCAACATGGCCCGGAGCAGTGGGCATAACTGAAGTGCAAATTTTTTATAGAATTCGGAAGTATATCCGTCTGGGCATGGTGTTTTGTTGCATTTTAGAGAGTTAATAGCCTGTAAAATCTCTGCGTCGGAGATCTCACCTCCCAGTAAATTGTTCTGATCAGCTGAGACAGAAGGAAGAGTGAGTTTATCAAAAAAGGACTGGAGCCGTGCGAGGTTGCCATCACATTCAGAGCTGTATAGGTTACTATAATATTGTTTAAAAGCGTTATTAATTTCCATGTGGTTCGTGATTAATTCGCCTATTTCATTACGAATCTTAGGAATAAGACGAGAGGAAAAGGTTTGATAGGCCTGTTGAGCTAGTAGCTTGCTGGATTTATCGCCTGAGTCATAAACATTAAACTGAGCTTTAGTGAGTAAGTATGTGGCTTTGTCGGTAGAAAGTAGGTTGTATTCTGTCTGCAGTCGCAGTCTTTCTCTAAAGAGTGGGGGGGTGGGGGGGGGTGGGGGGGTGGTGCGTATTGATTGTCAATTTCTGCAATGGAAATGTCATTTAATTTGGTTTCTCTTGCTTTTTTTACTCTGGATGAGTATTCAATTATTTGGCCACGGAGGTAGGCCTTGAGGGTTTCCCATAGAGTCGAATGGGAAATTTCTGGGGAGGTGTTGGTTTCAAGAAAGAGAGAGGTTTGAGAAGAGATGTGTTGTACAAATTGTTCATCAGCTAATAGGAGAGGGTTGAGTCTCCAGCTGCGGGAGGGTCTGAAACAGTCGGGTAACATGACATGAAAGGAGACACAATTAGATTTTAACAAAGTGTGTAACCATGCCATGGGTTGATTTTTTTTTTCTTTGTTATCCTTTTTGTTTTTTACCTCTGTGCTTGTTTTGTAATGTGTTGTTTGTAATCACCTTAGCCACAACCGTCCTGTCCAACTGAGCTGCTATCTGTTGTGCTGGAACAGAATAATAAAGTCAAATACAAAACTGAATGTGCTTGTCCCCTTGAATGAGCTTCTCCACCTCTTACTGGAGTTTTAGCTTCCATATGGGTATGCTGGTTGTATGCTAAGGCTTTTGGAAAGGAATGATTGTTTATGAACTTAATTTCTTAGTAGATATGTTTTGTTTTCTATTATTGGTCACATATGGTCCTTTTGTTCTCTCCAGAACAGGCCACCAGCAGTACAGGGATCACCCCTCAACAGCCAGCCCCCACCCTGCATGACCCCTGCCTTGATGAACGCTCCCTGGGTGAGAGAGGGGAGACGGGACAGTTTTTTGTCACCCCATATCGTCCTGCCGTTTAACCACAGTATTTACTGATGTGATATGCGACCAGTCATTTCTTATTTTCCAATTCAGTTGGTGGTTATAATTATTAAAGGTCCTGTAGACAACTTTCCACCAGCTCACCCACTAGATGTCGCATTACATCTCCGTACTCTCGACGGACGTCGACCCTCAAGGGGTTGCTATTTGGTTGCTCAACCTGCAAATTTAGTACAGTGAGACCAGTCAGACAGACTGAGCCACTTCAAGTGACAAAGCTTTTGTTGTAGAGTAATGGATTCAGGCAATAAAATGACACACAGCTTGAAGGTCAGACAGCAAGTATTTCAAAAGTCAGGTGTACTGTATTAACACATCACACCAAATTTTTCTACTTAAAAATAAGAAATGATCACTGAAAATGTTTCACTTTAAATGATATCAGTTAGTTGGGCAGTGGCGCAGTGCTCGCTTTATGTAACAGGCATCTGCGCTTTACTTATTTGCTTCAGGCTTACTTCATGCATAACAACAAAAGCAAAACAGTGGTCTGTTTAAGTTAAATGTATTCTGTGATTTAGGTCGGCAAAAAGACACAGTTCGTCTCCAATCTTTAACAAGGTCATTAAAACTACAGACATGATACAGAGCTGCAGTTAATAAACACTGTTTGCTTCTGTACTTGCATTTCACCCTCATAATGGTTAAGCAACACAGCCATGCTGTGCAGGCCAAACAGATTACTAAAACATACACAAAGATGGCTCCAAGTTAGTATATAATGTCATTTATGTAACGTAACCGTTATTAGCAGATATGAAACTTCAAAAGCAGACTATACAAGCTCTGCTTACTTGAAATGCTGTAGTTGCAGTGTACTGTTATGGAGCTATTTTTTTCTCTTTCCATGCTTCCTCCTAATCTATCATGTAAGTGTAAGACCATAACAGCGCTTTAAATCTGCAAGAATCTTGAACCCTGATGACACAGAGATGCCATGTTGTACCAGTGTTATTATACTACTGGCTCACAAGCCTTTGGGCTTCTTATACAGAGGTAAACAAAATAATCATGTGGACCTGACAGTTTTTTAAAATGATTAATTCAAAATCCTAAATTTTTTGGAAAGAAGCATTACTTTTTTATTTATTTATTTATTTTATTTTTTAAAACTCTGTGGATGCATTTAAAAAAAAATTGTTTTGGTTCGTCTACATACAAATGTTACCAATATATCCTTTAAGGAAATGGAGTTGTGTGTCACATCTTGTCTTCACAGGTACCGACACACTTAAAAGCCGTGAACTGTCAGGATCATCTTTATTATCTCTCTATATACATTTATTGCACATTTTGACATTATAGGGTCAACACTGGATTAACATGTTAACCAGGGATCCATTTTATGTCATGTGAATCCGTTTTTGTTGCAGTAGTTGATTATCAGCAGGGATTTCAATGTTCTTTGCATACCCAAGAAAACGCTTTAAAATGAAATTGTCGTTTTCTAGTATGTAGAATGTAGTAGAATGTTTTTGAATAGGTATGATATGTCTATTTAACATATTTCGCAAAACACCCACAACAAATAGAAGTCCTCAAAAATATGTAAAATGTCATGGAAAAGCAAAAAAAGAGTATCCTACTATATTAAGTGAAACTTACCCTTTTGAAAATTTAAAAGAATGAATATTTATAAATTAAAATGAATATTTCGAATTAAGAATCTCACAAAAAAACTATTATTTCTATATGTTCTGCTCATGCACATTCTACAAAACTAATAAATTCCAGTGAGCATGACTCAACATCTGCATAGCCTCACAATTTTAATCTGAAGCCCTAGCTTTTTGTGATTGTATTGGTGTTAATTTCTCTCCTTTATAATTTTGAGGCAGCAGTTTGTGGTTTTGTTTAATTAAATTAAGTTTAACTAAAGTTAGAGGCAATGCTTGCTTTAAAGTTATTTGAGTAATATTTTAATAGTTTAACACTGCCTGTGTATAATTAATATTTCTCATTAATAAAGTATAGTTTGCAACAAGTGCAGTTTTTATTAAAACCTTATAATGTACTGTAAGTCTGGCGCTTTTCTAGATACATTATAGTTTGACCTTGTTTGGAGACCATTATTTACCAAGGAAGGAAAACTTTTGAAAACACACTTACTGCATTACCATCATTATTTCATAAATTAAAATGTTAAAGCATTACACAATAATTGCAACAAGAAAAGAAAACACCAAATATGAAGATATGAATATGAATTTTCCCCTATGATGCAGGCACATAGTTCGTGAAACTTATTTGATATTTGCCTTTTGTTTTGTAATTTCTGAGAAAAGTAAAACAAACTTCATAGTTTTTTTTTAAGTGTTGGGATTTCATCACTTTTCTTCGTCCATATCTTTCTTCTCTCTCTCACTATCCATCCTTTCCTTTTCTCTCTCCTTTTCACCTCCCTTTCTGCTCTCAGCAGTACCACTACCAAGAAGAGGACTCACCACCTCTTGACCAAGGATTCCCGCGGCTCACTAATGAGGTGCACGCCCCCGAGCTTGTACACGTGTCTGAGAAGAACCTGTCTGAGATTGAGAATGTGCACGGCTATGTGTCCCATTCCCACATCTCTCCTCTCAAGGTTAGTCTGCCAACCCATCATTCTGAGGGGGGCTTTGACACCTGCCATACAAATCCCCCAACTTTCAATCCAAATTCAACACCATGAACAACCTCCAACACAGTCTCTCTTAGATTATTTTCCTAATCTGTTTGTTTTATTCAAAAGACAAAATGTGATTTGACTACTAAGCATTTTTTATCATTGATTTTATGGAGGAGAAGAACACCAATCACTCAGTACCAAACTTAGCTGAGGTTCTGGAGCTATAGAGCATCAAACTAAAGCAGAAAAAAAGCATCCACACACTCAAAAAATCTTTTTATTTCAAGCTTTTGGTCGGAGACCTTCTTCTAGGTTTAAACAGGCAGAAAGAGGTTGCTGTGGTACAAAGATTAAACAAACATCACTTGATTAACTTTAATGCTGAACATCTGTGTCAGTTATTTAAACCTGTGTGGCTGAACATCAAGGGGAGTGTAGTCCTTAATATTGTGTACTACAAATTAAATGCAGATGGAGACAGTGAAGAAACACTAGCATATAGAATGTACACAATTCACAATACGCACAATGAGAATATGTAACAATAGAGATAATAAATGCTATGTAAAACATCAGGCTACAGTCATCATATAACATAGAACATACAGTCTGTCGTAGTTCATTCATAACAAAACACTCACGTTTACTTCTCCTTTATATGTGATCTCTCTTTACAAATGGTACAGATATTTGAATAATGTGTGTTGCCTTTTCCAATGTAAGGAACTGCTGGAATTTGTTTCATTCTCAAATGGTTGTAGTCTTGATCCAAAATCTAAAATTTTAGATAAAAAAAGCCTTTATTCTGCTTTAGTATCATTTGTTTTATGTGAATTCATACTGTTTTGTTTTGTTTTATCACGCAAATATAAGGGGAAGTATGGAGATACAGCTTGTATTGTATGTACTGAGACTGTTAGTTTTGATGTTGTTTATGTAGATTAGGTAGTAAGGGCAGAATCAGGAGACACAAGACCCAGGAAATAATAAATAGAGAGTAATCTTTCTATGTAGCATAAATAGGCCAATAGACAGTTGAGTAGAGATGAACTAAGGCCAATGATGATTACATTTTTTTACATTTTTTGATGCAACATTTGAATTCTGCTTGTTAGCTCCAAATTTTTTCAGAATGTTTATTACTCCTTTTTTTGTTCCGTTTCTTTTCTTTCAGTGTACTTTTTTTTAGCCACAGAAGCACTAATTGGTGGCAATAATCTGGTTGTCTTTTTCTAGTGTCTGTGTGTTATTATAACAGAAAATGATAAATTACTGGGCTCTATTTTCGTGCCCAGCACAAGTCTAGTCTAAGTGCAAATCCCGGTGTAACTGCAATTTCATGCAGGTACAGCTGTGCTGCGTGCACATGCAAATTTGGTAAACCGGCTTACGCCAAGATGGGTGTGACAGCGCGGGGGGGGGGGGGGGGGTGATAAAAATCTACCTTCCATTTTCGTGTCAGAAGTTGCACTGCAATTACGCCAGCTCAGACAAGTAAGTTCTAAGTTCAGCACAGACGCAGCCGGTCCAACAATTTTGGTGCACACATGACAGACCTATCCCAAACCCCTACAGACAGGTTTGGTGGATGTCCTCTGCGTTTCATTAGGCTACAGCATGTTAATATTGAATGACACAGTTCAGTTTTGATGTTACATTCCTTTATCAGCAGGGCGCATGGCTACTCATTTCTTATAAATCATTTTTAACTTAAAAAATCAGTCTGGGACAGGTGGAGCATGTACGCAGTCTCTAGTCTGGATTCAACCATAAAGAGCTGTAAAAACAAGGCTTTTCTCTGATCAGGAAATGACTTGTGTTATGTGAGGTTTGTGGATTTTTATTTATCTATGGGAGACGTTACGTGCATGATCACTGTTGCTCTGTGATAACAGGCCGACGTTACCTGTGAAGTTTGCAGATATGAAGCACCTAAACTGATATGGAAAGTTTCTGCTTTTAACAACACAACGTCAGTGACGTTATGAGCACATTGCTCTTCATCAGTGATGTTATAAATAAATTCCCATTAAGACGCTGAACCTCCCAGACAAGGATATCAGTTTCCTCTTGCATAAAGTTTGGCTGGAGGAGCCGGTCTGCTGCCTCTTCAGCCATGTCGAGCCACGCCACAGCAGATTTAAAGGTGATGTGAGGAGCTGATTTGATTGGCCATGATTAAAGTCGGCTGTGATCACACCCACACACTTGCTTCCCTCCTACTTCTCCACTGTGCCAAAGGTGCACCTTGCACCTGGTTCACCAAACTGCCAAAAAAGATTTGGCCACATCTGCTTGCCGCGTCTATTGCAGCTATGCCTACGCTGCGCCTGATTCACGAAAATAGAGCCCACTGTCTTTACATCCTTCCTTCTCTGTGCCTTTTTCATTCTCTGCATACATTTTCCACCTGCGTGTTCTCTTCATGATGTACCAGTGTGTGTGCCCTGAGCTTGACTCCAGCCTCTAACATCTCAGTGTCTCTTTCTGCCCATAAAAAAACACACCTCCATGTAGATGCCAAAGCTGCAGAAAACAAGACATCCTTGCTGTGTTAAGAGGTCTGGAGCACAAAGTACAAGCTGTAACTGTATTATTGTAAACAGTGAAATAAAATCAGATGGTAGTTCAGCTGGCCAAATTTGTTGTGAAGTGGTTGGATTTCTACTCAGGCTTGAGCCAGCAGAGGGCAATGTTGGATGAATATTAGCAGTTTATTTAAGGCAAAGTTGAAATTCTTAGCAATTATTCTATTGTTTTGGACTTAAGTGTCTGCATGTTACATTTTTCATCACAGACACAAAGGCAGAAAATAAATCAAATTTGGATGATTTGATTAATACAAGGTTTACTGATTTAATATCCATAGCTAATGCAAATTTACATTTTTTATTATGTAAATAAATCATGTGTTTAAAGTTAGGCCAGGTTAGAAAAGGACTGTCAAACAATATTGAGAATTTATAAAAGGGAAAGCATTTTAAAAGAAAAATCCCTTGATTGTCTAGCAGCTGCTCCCACTGTACATCTAAAGATTGGGATCATAATAAAAATTATTGTGTATTTAATTAAGTTGATTTAAATGCATTTCATGGGATGCTTGGCTTTGATCTTGATTCAGTCAAGGTCTTGCTGCATAACAACAGAAACTAAATATGACCCAGTGTGACTGAACACATCAATTCTGTAATTATATTGTTGATAGATTATGATGTTAATGCATTTTGCTGGTTCCATGATGTAATCCAGCAAACTGTCAACGACATCTGACCCATTGTCATACATATTTGGAATGTCTCAGTGATGATCATTATAGTAATGTCTCAAGATGATGATATCGCAGAAGTGATATTTTCAAGTATGATTGCAAAGTTGTGTGAGTGTTGACAGTTATTGTAGTTATATATGACAGTCATTCGACCAGCACTGGTGTATGTCTGTTGACAAGCTGTGAACACAAAACTGTTCGCAGGAGGGTTGAAATCTAGAGCAACTGGACTTGGTTGAAGATATTTAAATAACGTTTCATATCTCATCTTCAAATAATTATGACCTTGATAACTAAGACTGTTTACAGACACAGAACTGTTCTGTTTTTGTCAGTGCAGTAGTTAATCAGTGAATAAGATTTTGAACGTGGAGTCAGTCTTTAACTGGAATATGTCCTTCTAGGTACATCCCCCTTCCTCATTAACAGAAATAGAGCAGGAAGCTAAATGATCCACTTTCCCTCATTGCCATCCAATCTTAACCCTTTTGGACATTTTTTCCATCTTTTCCCTTCAACATGTGACAGGGTAACTATTTCTAATGTTTTTTTTTTTCCTAATGCATTAGGGAATTTCTCCTCCTCATTCTCTATTTACCTAAGTATAATGGCTAGTGATCTTGTCTTTCTTTCTTTTTTTTTTTTTTTTTTACCTGCAGCCTGCACTGGTTACCCGTTTTGATCTTGCATACCCAGGTGTGACCACAGCAAACTACATGGCAAGTTTTATTTCATTTTATTTTTATTTTACCTGTGGGGAATCTCAATCTCCTGCTTTTTTTCGTGTCACTTTAACTCTTTCCTTTTTCTGAGTCCTTGCATCCAGAAGATGTCCCCTTGCAGCTGCATGGACTTTGTTTTGGTGTTGCCAACAAACCATTGCCTGAAGAAATCTTTCCTTCACTTGTGGATCACTGCCCTTTACTTGTCATTCCCACACTTTGTTAAAATAACCCCATGCGTGTTTGTAACCCATTGCTTGTCAGCAAATCCCATGTGCTTGCTGTGGTGTTACTGTGATCTGATGATATTCTGTATCTTAACAATTATGTATTGTATAGTAAATAGTTTACCGTAACCTGGCCATGTATTTAGGATCCCCTTATTCTTAACCTATACTTAATAATGACGCTTTACAAGGTATACAAGAAGATGTACATTAATATTCACAGGTCAAGTATTAAAATTACTTATTAACAATAAATGATAGTGATGCTTAATTTGGTTAGGTATGTAATAAATTTGATATTTTAATTTTGTCAAGGAATCACACCGTTGGTTTATCTAAAGAAATGTAAAGAAATCTAAGGTAGTATGCAAGATAGCAGTGCGCCAACAAAGCACTTCACCACACCTCCCCTTAAGACCAACACTCCCACCGGCGCACAGATGAGGGCAAGTACATTTGTTGTTTAGACGACGTGGGTGCTGGGTGTGAAAATGACAACTGCATTGTTTGGAAAATAGCAATGACACTTGAGGTGTGTTGTGGGCCACCTTTGCGTCTAGCGGAAAATAGGACCCTTAGTGTTTTTGTCTGATTCCTGTGATGTCTTACAAAAGTAAGCAAGCCAAGGGAAACTTACCATTAGACACATTCTTAATGTACAAAGTATTATAGCTTTGATTTAGTATTTCTTCTCATTTCCAAACACACACCTGGAATAAAATAAAATGATTGGTTTAAACTTATTTTCAGCAAGTTATTGTCCTCTCACATAAAGAAGTTGCTTGCTTGTCTCAGTTCCATACTATTATAAAGAAATCAGTAATAGAGAGTTGATATGACAGTTAGGGAGCTTCAGTTCTACTCTGCTGTATTACCCTCAGCATTCTCACATTTATATATCTTCTTAGATAATTATTGACTTTGTCCGGTTGAAATTTTTTGGGTTGTTTATTTCCCTTGTGGTGTAGATGTCGACATGATCCTAATGTGGCTTCTACAGAAGTAGAGCTAATTGTGTAGAGTAGAGATAATTGTGCAAGGGGGTCATGAACAGGCCTAGGACCACAAATTCTGGACCTAACGTTTTTGTTTCCTTTCAGACTTAGGGACTTTGAATGAAAAAATTCTTTAATACAGCCAATGTAATTGTAAAGGCAGTAGGAAGGCAAGCACTAAGGTTTTTCTGTGACCAGAAGAAGTATAACTCCTCCCTCGCTAACTGGTGTGACTTGTTACCTTGTAAATGCCATAAGGGCACAATGTTGTGACAACAGGAAAACATTTCCATTACTTAAATCTATTCCAGTTATCAAAAGGGATGTGTCATATTTCAAAGGATTTATTGTGTGTGACTATATAGATGAGAACACATAATAACACAGATTGTGTTATTGCCTTTGGATTTATTTGGGGTTTTTTTACATTAACACACTCTTCACAAAGATTAATACGAAAGGCTGCAGTGCAGGTTGGGGTTTGTAAATTCTTTATTACTTCTGTTCTTTTATTTATTTTTGTGTGTATTTGTTTTCTTGTTGACATCTGTATTAACCTTTCGCCATTCTCATGGCCCATAGATGGGCTGTAAGAGTTTTAAGTGGTTCTTAGCACTGTGCATATTGATTTAGATGTATAAATTTAAGTCAGTATGGACTTGCTATAAATTTTTTATATTTCGTTAAATACAATATATTTTTAGCGTTAGATTCTCCCCTAACTCTCATACCTGTATTTTTGGGGTTCTATGTTCCTCATTATAGGCTTTTAAATTTGGGTATTTTATATAGGCACCATAGCAAAGGTGAATGTTAAGGGGTTAAAGACTATACCTCATGACAAAAGCACAGACCCAGATCTTACTTTAAATGACTGCCCCTAAACCCACTTTAAATGCAGGCTTATTGGGGAAAACAGTGCTTTACAAGAGGATTGTACAAAATAACAAGGATAAACCATGGGAATATAGGTTCAGGGATTCTTGAGAGCCAAACGAAAATATCCCAAAAATTATCATCTAAATGTTACGCAGAAAATTTCATCTGTCATAGCAAATGCATGAAAGTTAATTACACATTGATGTTTCTTTAATTGGGTCAGAGGAACTGTCTAAACTCACAGTCTTCAAAGAGGTTCTTTAAAATGTGGTTCCCATGTGCCTCAGTCATATTTGGACAGTTCTTGAAAAACTGTCAAGGATTGTTAATTACTTGGACAGCACAGTGGCTTAGAGGTTCGGTGGTGGCTTAGTGGTTAGCACTGTCCCCTCATAGCAAAAAGGTCCTTCGTTCGATTCCCGGCAGGGCCTTTCTATCTGCAGTTTGCATGTTTTCCCTGTGTTTGTGAGGGTTTCCTCTGGGTGTTCTGGTTTCCCTCACCATTAAAACATGTAGGCCTACATAAGTCTATCTCCAGTCAATACCTCTGACTGAGGTACTGGCTCAGAATCTAGAGTTGGACCATGGGTGCTGTGCTGTGGCTGCCCACTGTTCCTCAGGGATAGGTTAACTGCAGACTAAATTTCACTGTACACTGTATATGTGACCAATAAAGTACCTTTACCTTTTATCTTAACCTTTTAACATTCGGGCTAAGTGATGTGAAATAGTTTAAAAGCAACATATTGCAAGCTCTGTCTCGTTATCAGAATTCTAGCCAATTGCAGTATGGTCAATCCCTAAGGAGATATATTACAGTAGTTGACTTGTATGCTGGCATTGTGGGAGGATGAAGATACATTTAATGTTATTTATCATACAAATGTTATAATCCATACCTAGTAAAAACCCTGGAAAGAAAATTACTGGGGAAACTCCATAACAACAAAACCAAGGGAAGGTAAACACGATCAATGGGGTATATTGGCTCCTCGTACACGTTCACAGATGGCCTTTGTAATTGTGCATGTGTAATCCATGACCCTCTGAAATTGTCCATAATGCTTCTATCTTTCTGGTGGCACTAAGAAAAAGACAGGGAGCCAGGAAACACACAGAATAAAAACGTCACAAAGTGTGACTGACTTCTCCTGCTGATAGTCTGCTCACAAAGAGTTCCTATCAAACCTAGATTAAACATAATGATGCACTGCAAATAACCCCATGGACCCATCTCCCATCTTGAAAGGTTTGGTGCTTACTGTCCACACTTAGACACACTAAAGGATCCTCCAAAATTGATTTGCTCTTAGTAAGTTTCTAAAAGGGTCGATTTTGTGCACTTTCCCTTAAAATCATTTTTCTTTGCTGATGGGAAAAAAAACACCTGTGAGAATAAATTAAAGGTGGAGACAACACTTATATATTATACATTGAACAGATAACAATTCAATATTGATGTAGGAAAACATCTTAGAAAAAAATAGAACAGCATTTGAAAGAGGTTGATTCTTAAGCAGAGAAAGGGGAAATGGAAAGCCATTAAACAGAAACAGCCATTACTACTTACAGAGTGCTGTTGTAGTTTCTTAGACCATGAAATGAACTGTAGCCGAAGGCATGGACATGCTGGATGCGTGCTGACCATCACAGTTCATTTTGACTTTAAAAGGTAATCATTATTATTATCTTGAGCAGTTGCACTTGTTGTTTTTGATGCTGACATTGCAGTATAGCCTCAGAATAACTGCCAATGACTTGAGTGAATATTTAATGTGCAGAGACATTGCATTTTTTCTAAATCATATTAGGAAGACGACAGTGTTGATGTATGTACAGCACCACCCCATTTCATACAGTGGGATGCTGTAAAAAGATAAATAAAAACTAAATGTGGTAATTCGCTGATTTTTTTTGACATATACTCAGTTGAAAACAGTGCAAACAATGTATTTAATCGAAAGCAGGTTCTTTGGTAAAAAGTAATAGTATCGGGTATAAAAGGAACATTTCAAAAGAAACAGCCATTCCCAAGCAAGGACAGGATGAGGTTCACCACTCCGAGAAAGACATGATTATAAAAGATATTACTGCACTTTTTAAAGATGCAAATGATTGCAATCTGTTTTATACACATTTTACAAAGCATCCCAACTTACTTAGACTTCTGGTTGCATTTGTTTTCTTTATAAAACAGATAATAGCTCCTGAATTTTGACTACAGCAGCTTAAATAATGGTCTTCATAATTTTAATGTTGACCTTTTTAAATTCAGTCTGTGTTTTTTATTATTAAAGTATCTTATGCCAACAGCAGGAATACAGTTTGTTGAATTTTCATGAGACTGTTTATTAGATTTTAGGGCTGCTTGTCTCTTCTGAACTCTAGACTGGCCATTGTGTATAGCAAAAAAGCGCAGATTTTGAGTCTGTACATCATTACATCAATATGATCTTTCTTTTCATACTTAATTAAAGAAGTTGTCTTTAAATAAATGTACCACTTGCATAAGTAATGTCAGTAGAGTAAATACTTAAAAAAAGTAATGCTAGTCTTCCACATGATGAATTTTCAATAGCCAGGGCAAATTTTAAGAGTAACTAAATCACTAAACCACTTTTATCTGAAACTGAGCCTTAGTATATGGTAGTATTTTTATTGATTTATTAGATCTAAATCTTGACATTTTAGTGCAAATTAAGTGACTTGTCCATATTCCGCTATAAGTTTGTGTAGCGACTGCCATCCAGTGGTTGAAACCCAGCCATTCTAATTAATTTTTATTATTTTTATTTTATTTATTTATTTATTTTTGCATTGTAATTGGTTGTTTAGATGAGACATGGCGTGTCTGGTGCTGGCTTTTTTTAACCAACCAAGCCCTGCACCCACCTCCTCTAAAACAAGACTAGGTTAAAACCTAGTATAAGGCTGGTTCCGTCTGGTGAATGCGGTTTTTTTTTTTGTTTTTGTTGGGTTTTTTTTGTCAGTGTGTTTAGTGATAGTTAGAGGTAATGTGTAACATGAGCATGTTTGGATATTAGTAGTTGTTATGCGGTTGTCTTAGTAAGTCAATCAAAATATAATAGGATGAATAATGTAGTTGTGCTTCTAGGAACAATAGGGCGTTTGCATTATGTGGTGCTCAGACACAAATAATTTCTGCAGCTACGGGTGACTGTGTTTGGTCAGTGTGCAAATTTATGGATAGTAATAGGTATAGTCAAAAAATAGTGTTTGCAATCATATTCCCTATATGTTATGTTAATTAGAATTGTGTTTGAGTGTAGTGTATTTGCATGTACATAATGTGGTGTAAACAGACCTAATAAAAAATGAATCGGCAACAACTTGTGTCATTAACCACAAGCCTCTAGTTTACGTTCAGTATTTTGTCGTTGCTGTTTTTTAATTGATAGGTTATGATAAAACAGTGGCTGTACTAGTTACTGTTGCCCTGCTAGCTAACTAGCTTCTGGCTTACTGCTACTAGCCAATTAGCCTGTGGAAAATGCCTGAGAATGAGTCAGCAGCAGCGTGTTATTAGGCGTCGTTCAGGCTCCAGCACAAAATGTCTTTTCTGTTCACTGCTGAGTGGAGGATCCATGTTTCTGACAAAACACTGTAATGCCAGGGATACACAGGGGGCTGAAGCTCTGCAAAGCGATGCAGAGCCTGAATTCTCCCCTTTCCAGTTACCACAAACCTCACAGAATGCAAGTTCTTTCCTGATCCAAGAAAGGCCTTTTTTTTTTTAGAGCTCTTTGTGGTTGAATTCAGACTAGAGATTGCATACATGTGCCATCTGTTCCAGAAACAATTCTTTAATTAGTAGTCTGATGATGCTGATGAGGGAAAGGTACCTAACAATAAAGCTTAACAGATAGGTGTGATCTGTGTATTTCTCATAACTTAAGTGTTTAAAAGTGAAATAATCAAAATTTATTGAAAAGATAGAGATCAAATAATTTCCAAAATTCACAAGATATTTTTATCCAACAGTAATTTCTGTTTCAACCCATACGGTTGACGTTTTCCCTTAAAAAATGACATTTTCACTGTGGTCTTAAAGGTTATTGCACTCCTGAGTTGATTGATTGATAGAGACCAGAAAAATAACAGTATAGAAAATGGGTGAAAAGTTTATTTTAACGTGGAAAAAATAATCAAAATAACTGACTGAATGCAGCATTTTTAATCATGAAAAAATATTTGCTCTTGTCTATTAAATACAGGTACTTGTATGTCAGCTCCTGCCTTATACCCGTGGTGGCTGCATTCAATTGATGGAGGGTGGCTGCTGTGTCATGGCGCACACGAGCTGCCTGGTTGACATCCAACTCAACAGCCAAGAGTCGGCTTAGAATTTTATATGATTAACTGTGTGAAAATGTTTCATCCAAAATGATCGTTTTGATTAATTATGTACCCTAATGAAACATGGAGGACATCAACCAACCTCCCTGTAAGATTTTGGGTAGGACTGTTCATAGTCAATCTGATAATAATGTTAATGGCTGTAGGGGACTGTATGGTAGCCTAAGTTTAGTTAATTATATATTTCGTAAGATGACTCAACCAGATAGCAGATGTCTGGGAATGACACTCAGCGCCATTAAGTTAATTATTTGCCAAGTCATTTAATTGATACAGAGAGCAGTCCAATTCGATTCTGTTTTTTCTAACTTTACTTGTCAGATGGCAGCAATGGCTCTATATAAGACATGACTGCAGTTTTCACAATAATTTTAAGAGTAAACCTGTGCTTTTCCGTGTTTTAACAGTGAACATACTACACTTTCCAAGCTAGGGGGAAGGTCTGTTTTCCCCCACGACAACTCCACTCCCCCAACAATGATGAGATGCTGACTGTATTTATAGCATAGAAAAATTTTGCAACAAAGTATAGCTGCTCAAATGATAACTTATTTCAGCTTTCATGTACTCTATGGGCAAATTTAATCGTAGGCAACTGGACTTGTATTTGTCTAGGAAGACGTTTCGCCTCTTATCCAAGGGGCTTCAT
>JAPQLA010000006.1:2717205-2744183 GCA_029822935.1 Naso vlamingii | reverse complement strand
CTTCGTTATTATTACAGTCATGAATATGGACATAACTACTGCACGGAGATCCGAATCACCCCCAAAATTTAATCAATAGTTCCTGGTCCCATTGTGGACATTTCCTGAAAATCTCATCCAAATCCGTCCATAACTTTCCGAGTTATGTTGCTAACAGACGGACAGACGGACACACAGACAGACAAACAAACCCTGGCGAAAACATTACCTCCTTGGTGGAGGTAACAATTGACTAGTCTATGATGCTTATAGATCACCATTATTTATTTAATTAAGGTTGAATTTAGTTGAACGAAGATTATAAAAAATATATAAATATATATGTGCATGATGAAACAAGCCTTATTTGCTCTTTAAATCCTTGATATTCTAATTATCATATAAGACCCAGAACAAATAGAACTAGACATCTGTTCTGAGCAAATGCAAAGGCTTAAATTAATGTTCTGCCCTCTACTCCTTGATGTAGCATATAGAAAAATCAGCCTTTAAAACTGAGATCCGAGACACATCATAAAAAATCAATGAAGCAGATAAACGTGTAATCAATGTTGCCTAGAATGTTTTGCCTTGCTGGGTAAATGCCAAATATAACAACCTTTTCACAGCGGTTTTTGAAGGTATCAGCCCCATTTTAAATTTTGTTAATTAACACATCTCCTGATGGAAAACTGACCTTAGATCAGCCAAAACATACACTGAGGCCTGAAATTATCATGCATCAACATATCATTTGCATTAATCAAATAATTTCTTTTACACAAGGTTTTACCTGAATGCCATGTTTTTAAGATTAAATGTTCTAAATCTCTAATTAAATATTGATGACAGGCATAATAAAAAGCAAGTAATCAAATAACTTTTCGAAATTGAATTTTCAGTAACATCAGTTGGACTGACAAACACTCTTAAATGCTGTAGTACAGTAATGAGTGAGGTACAGTATTAGCACCGAGAGGTTTACTCATAGATCTGATAGCATACTGTTTGTTCTTTCAATAACAAAATTTTTTATTCAGCTACCTAGGGGTGTGCGATATGAGGATATAAGACCGTGAACGATTAGAATGTGTCTACAATCCTGTTACATAGAGATAATTTCTATTGTGTGTCAGTGCACATTCTGTCTGCAGGAGTTTTAGGCTCAGACACAACGCGTTTTTCTCTCAACCAAATCACACTGTTTGCTACTCCGTTCAGTTCTAGGGCCCCACTTAAATACATGCACATAAACTAAACACAGCAAACATGTGTCGCCTTCTTCCCTCCACTTTCACAATGTAGTCTTGTAAAACACAACGAAAGCATCACGAACAAGTCAGAGTTGAGTCCGCTTATATTAACTAAGCGTTAGCTCGTTCGGAGGAGGGGGGACTTGGCATTTTCTGTCATTAACTACGGTTGACTTTTTTGCTGCACCATATTCGTTGTGGAGGTTCCAGACAGACTGAAAAACATTTCCACATCGTGTCTGGATTAATAAAATCATACGCTGATCTGTTAAGTTACAAACAGCCACAGCTGGTTAGCGTTAGCTAGCAATGTTATTTCCAGAAGGAAGAGGGGGCTTGCCATTTTTTCTGTCATTAGCTACAATATAATCATTATTTCTGCTCTATATCAGTTGTGGAAGTCACATTTGAAAATTTAACAACTTCGTGTCTGTGCTCATAACATAGTCCCATGGTGTATAAAGTCATGTTGTGGGAGGTCTATGCATTCACAAACAGCACTGTTTTGGCTGCCATATCTGATTTAATGTCTGCACGTCGAGATGTTAGTACCTTTAGGACATTAGTCGGGAGAATGTCAACACTGATTGGCTGCAACACAGCGTCATGTAAATTCACATGAAGAGTTAAAAATTTTTTTTTCTTAATTTGTTTACTTTTGCAGAGCCTGCAGTTAGTTTACGAAACACATTTAGTCTGCGTGTAATTCTAAGAATTTATTAATTGATAAATGAAAACGAAATCATTTTGAGGAACCAGGAACCAAATATAAGGCTATCATATGTTTGTAAGCAAAACTGTGGCCCTGAAGTTGCCGTAACTTGTAAAATACTCTTAACCAATATGAAAAACGAAAGAATCTTGATAAAATCGAGATCATGATACTTCCATGAAAAAAATCAGGATATGATATTTTTGCCGTATCAACCAGCCCCACATTCTTAGCTCCCCTTTCACAACGAAGTCTTTTAAAACAAAATGAAAGCATCATGGTGATGGAGGTCCAAGACAGGTTGGAAAACTTAATGACATTGTGTCTGTGCTCATAAAATCGTCTGCTGGTCTGTTTAGTTACACACAGCCACAGCTGGGATGTTAGTGTTAACTAGTAACACCAGTGTCAGGAGGATGGAGGGCTTACCATTTCTTCTGTCACTAACTATGGCCAATATAATCATTATTTTTGCACAAGTATCAGTTTCGGAAGTCCCAGAAATGTTGGAAAAGTTAACAACATCGTGATGTTGTCTGATTCAGCGTCCAGACATCGTGATGTTCATTTGTGCCATCAGGACGTAGGGACGTCAGTGACATTTTGAGAATGTCAACACTGATTGGCTAACCCAACATGCCAATGCATGAATTCACCTTTTTTTTTCTTTTTTGTTTACTTTTGCAGAGCCTGTAGTTAGTTTACAAAATACATTCACTTTGCATGTAATTCTAAGAATTTAATATTTTATAAAATAAAACAAAGTCATTTTTTAAGATACCAGGAAGCAAACATAAGCCTACTATATTAAAGGGAGGAGTTTTCTGCGCTTCAACCCCCATACATGAAGCTGGAGGCCTGTCCGGCGCTCTCAAAGTATGGCATGCAAAACTCAAGAGATAGCTTCAAAAGATGTCCAAAGCACACTGAAGCACACGGATCAAGGTAGCACAATTTTACTCTTGAGTTTTGCATTAGCCTACTACATGTGTGTAAGCAAAACTGTTGGCACTGCATTTGCAGTAACTTGTTAAATTGTCTTAACCATATGAAAAACTAAAGAATCGTGATAAAATCAAGATTGTGATCCTGCCATGAAAAAAACTGGGATATGATATTTTTTGCCATATTGCACAGTGCTACAGCCACATGTGACGGTTTAGCAGGTTTATACAGGACCCAAAAACAGACACTGAGACGGGGGAAGTGGAAAAAAGGAATTTATAGACAAACTAGGGGAGAAGAGAACTGTGGGGAGGCAGAGTCACTGTGCACTGTGGAGTCTTTAATCAGGGCTTGGTAGTGGCTACTGCAGAATGCATTGACTTGCGCTAGGATTAGCATTAGCGTAGTAACCATGGTTTGCCAGTTTACACAGCTGGAAAAAAGGTTGCGGTTTCAACAGATAGCAATCTGGAACCAGGTTTCAAAAGTCTGCGATTTCCAGCAAGCTGTTGTCATATAAATGGAAGGAAGAACCACAACAAAAGTGTTTTGTTTCATGCGAAAACTTGCACTGTCTAAATGGGGACTGAGACTGATGAGGATGATGAGCTGCAGGTGTGACAGTCCAGGAGCTCCACAACGTCCAAAGTGAAAATTGCATTATAATTGTATCTGTGCCTCGTTTTTTGGATGAAATTGTCCCGGCAGCTCTGGTAAACCCTAGCTATATGTATAAAAGAGAACTGATAACTTGTTTTGTGTTTTGTGTCCTGTTGTAGAGAAACTGAGATATTATAGGCTGTTAACAACACCTATTTGAATATCTTGTTGTCTTTCAAAACTGTTTGGATTTTGGGGTTAGAGGAGTGAAATCCATACAAAAGATGTGTATTCTGTAAAATGTTATTGATCACAACCACCTGCAGTAAATGCACACAGAATGCTCTGTCATGGAATAAACTAGGACAGGATGAGCCTGAGGCTCTTGGGGCAAAAGAGCAAAAGACAAACTCAGCCACGTCATCCCACCCATTCTGTAGTTTATCATTGTTCAGCTGTGTGGTGTCATCTCTCCTGGTAATTAGCAGCCTGCAGCCCTCCATCTCTTTAGTGATGAAAGGGAAGTGGTGTCCTTAATAAAGACTCAGAAAATGTCAACACACACACACTCACTCCAGCGTGGCAGAAACAAGTCTCTTTCTCATCTGCCTCATTGTACTGTTATAGAACTATTTGAATGCAAAGTAAGTAAATCAACTGATGTGAGAGGTTTGAATTAAAGCCCAGAAGAAGAGTGCAAAATGTCTATTTCAGTGCTCATAAATGGGGAAGAGAAAAAGGAAGGTGATGCATGAGAAAGGAGTGTTAATGTGGTTCATTATGAGGTGTGATGTCAGTCGCTGGCATATTAATTAAACTGATCTTCAACTCCTATCCGATATTTGAAACTGTTGGAATAGCCTTTGGGCCTGTTGTATTGTGCTACTGTGAGACGCTCTCTGTTTCTATCTAATCATGTTACCTTCCCCCAAGCCTTAAACTTGATTTTGTAGTTGAACATAAAACCGTTACAGCTCAGCTTCCTTAGCTACATGCATGAAAGCTGCATCTACAGCTTTCGACAGTGTAATTACGCAGCCTGACAAAGACACCACTTGGGGAACACAAGAACTCTGACTGGCTGATTGTATTTTACAAATGTGTTTCTGATGCTGGTGGAGACTTTTTTAATAGTGAAAACAATGTAAAGGGTTCTTCGACTTACATTTTAATGTCATGTGAGAAGACTGATGTCATGATCAGATTTTGTCTTCCACATTATGCAAAATGCATTTATACACTAGGTTTGGTCTGTGTCATCATGTCCAGGATGTGCATGTATTATCTCCTGTGAATCCTCTGTGCAAAAAATTATGCAGTGCAAGAGAGCCCAAGTTATGTCATTAGTGGTAAAACTGTTGTGGTACACAGACACAATGACACAATGTAATTACATTAAATAGCTACTGCAATAGAAAACGCGTCTGTAAATAGTAAAAAGGGTTTGTTGTACATATGTGAGAAAAAGCCTAAGTATTGATACCTTAACAAACACATAATTTCTTGTTGTGTCCAAAGGTTTTCCTCTTTTTTCTTTTTATGGTTGACTTTAATATGATGGTTGGCAGGTTGTGAGAGCTGAGCATTACTGATTCCCCTCCATCCTCTCCTCCAGAAACCTATAGCTACCAAAACCCTCTTAGCAGGTTTCAATTGGTGCTCAAGATGCAGTATCCATGTGGAAAGCTGTGGTCTTCCTTACCATCTTTCTACCTCTGTGTCTATCGTTTCTCCTCCCTCCCCTCTGCTTGTGTAGCTTAGGGAGAGACCTGCCTTTGCTGTGCAGGCACTCTCCCTTTCTCAGCATCATCCATCTTTAAGCCCTCCCTCCCTTATTTGCTCTCGCCTGTGTGCTACGGTTCGCTGATAAGGAGCACTCAGTCCAGATGGGCAGAGGCTAGAGCTGTTTGGGCTGTCACTACAGAGAACATTGATATTTCACCTGTAGTTATGTTTGCCTCTATTTGGTATGCAAAGAAGCTAGGGAGACGACTTGTACAGAACAACCGCAAAGCTAAAATGCTGAAAGACAAGGTAGGTTCATCACTGTGTGTGCTTTACTTATTTTATTAAGGTTGACAAAACAAGTAGAAAATACCATTTAATGACAGATCTGTATGAAAGACCCTTCTGCTGGGCTTAGCTTCACTAGCACTTACTATCACTAACCCTGGAAAGAATAATTGTAAGGACTGGTACTGCTTTTTGCGGTCAATCGATACAGAGAAAGTGCTACCTTTAATTCACCTGTTGATTAATAGTGTTGTTGACGTCTGTGTTGTTGAGTGACTTTGGGGCTTAGTGAGTTGACTTCGCTCAGTTGCGTTCTTCCTACATCTTTTGAGAGGGCACTGGGTGCCAAGGATCACAGACCCCATTGCCTGGAAAGGCAAGTCTTGTATTTTGGGTCTGCCTAGGGGGAACTTATTGTATCTCAACTCATACAACAGCAAATCTCAGTCATTAGGGCTTTCTTCACTAACGTCTTTTAATTAGTATATCTTCTGCAAACCCAGGTTTTGACATCGCAGACATTCCTTTCAAGCAAGCTGCTGTTTTTAAACTAAGCAAGAAATAGTTCTGGTCACAAACCTCAGGGTTCTTTATTATGTCTTGCCCCACTTTGACTGCTTTTGTCATCACGAGTGATCTCAGGCTTCCACTATGGACTGACTCATCAATGATTGCAGCCTCAATCTTACTGATTATACTCTAGCTGCGCACGCGATCTGTGACCCCCTGAAGTGTCTGGGCCAAGGCTAGCTTCACATGAACAAAAAGCAGTGTGCAGCTTAGCAACTAATGTTCGAGTTGGTGTGTGTGTGTGTGTGGATGGAAGGGATGTGGTTGAGAGTGAGAGATACAGTAGTACAGACGTACAGTAGATTGTTTATATTCTACTTTAAGGACAAAGGGTGAGGGGTGCATTAGACTACTACCAATAATGGACATGATGCCCTGAGATGATTAATTTGAAAACAACAGATTATTAGCAAAAATGTAACCATAGTACATAGATTTCTTGTCCTCCACATTTTTTCAACATAGCTATTCATTTGAACTTGTCTTACTTTGTGAGATAACTTGCTGTAGGCTAAATTTTAATACAGTAATACTCAGTTTTTAAACAAGTACAGTACTTAAACTGTTTTTATTTCTTTAATAAGATCCGTTCATTTAAAACAGATAAAGAATGGATGTGAATTTCATGTTGAGTGTAATTGTTGGAATAAAGAGGTACAGAATGTGTAGCGCTCTCACCCAGTCTGCATGTCAGTCTTAAGTAAATGACCTGCTGGTTGGACGGTGGTGGCAGATTGATACCGAAAGTGTTGGGAGTATGAGCATGGGTGAGGTTGTATACAAAGTTTGTGCACTGTACAGTATGTGTGTATGAGTAGTGATATGTAAATGAGAGTAGACTTTCCTCAGCACAACTGGAAAGCAACTAATTGGAGCTTTATGTCATGTGAGATATTTTAAACCATCAGGCCAACAGAAAAAGCTCAATTTGACTTGACTTTGCAATGCTTTTGCAACTTTTTGGTTTGGTAATGTTTTCCTCTCTTGACTCAAGGATCCTTAGTAGGAAAAACAATATCAATCTAAAGCCCTGCTATTGAATCCCAAGTTCAGATTACTGAATGCAACAGTAAATTACTGTTCAAGTCATTTCACTCTCACTTTCCATGCCAGTTCTTCATTTACCCTCATAGAAAAGCTGGTTGAATTTCCTCTTTTTATTAATGATTTAAAGATCTTTATTTCTGAACTGTAGACTATTCATTTTGAAGTGGACTTTGTAAAAAAAAAAAAATTTTCACAGAACTTGTTCAATTGAATTGTTCAACAGTTTTATTTAATCAAACAATTTGAGCACAACTCAAATTGTAGAAAATTATTATTAGTAGAGTTACTAATGCCCATGCTTGTTTGCTGTATTGTATTCTAGATTTGACTCATATTATGGACAATACCTCTGTACATGTCACCAGTCTTCAGTCTCCCACATAGGCTCAGCTGAAAGCTGTTTCACAGTTATTCACATTAATTATTATCTAGTGCTAATGCTTTAGTCACAAAACACAATGAGGAAAAAAAGGATTAAAGAGCTATGTCTAAAATTGGACCACAGATATCAGGTTATATCACAGTCAGTGAGATGAGCAAAGCAGTGCATGCAAGGTGGAGAATGAGTCACCAGCTGACATAAAGTAAAGGATGGGTTTTGCCTGATATGAGCAGGTTATACAGTATGAAGCTAGCTGTTTTGTATCCAATTTAAACTCATAGTACATTAACTATTTGTGATGAAGCTGTTTTATTAACATAACTGTAGAGGAGAGAGAGATGTAGAATAGAGAGTAGAGATGAAGAGTAAATTACCAAAGACTGACCAAGGAATGTGTCTTAGCTCCAAATGACTTTTAATGTTACAATGTTGTCTTTTTGTTACAACATCTCACCTCAGGAATAAACAATACATACAGTAGACTAGGTATGTTTGCTCCATTATATTATATTATATACTCAGTAAACCATATTATCACTCACATCTTTATTATCAAATATCTTTTAGAAGTATTTTTAACCCTAGCCCCTCCAACTCCTTCAAACAAATATCGAAATGTATTCTGGGATCAATGGATGTTTTATTTCTCTTCATACTGTTGTGTCCTCATGGTCTTTTTTTTACCTTGCATGCTTACCCTACTACGTCTCTTTCCTGTCTATTTCAACACCATATCAAGTGTCCAAGCTTTTCTTCGTAGTATACTGTTTGGGCACAACAGTCTTTCTCAGTTGTCATGTCGCAGGGCTCGTGAGAGTCACTGAGGGCTACCTGGTTCTCCACGTCAAATGGTACTGTAGCTTACTTACTAAACCCCAAATTAATCTGCCTCCTACAGCTGTCCACATCAAACTCTGCTTTATTTCACAGGATTTAGCCGGGATCACAGCAAACCCCACAGCTGTCTGCTGTCAGAGATATCGTAATTACAAATAGAACCCAGAGAAATAAGTCAACAGTGTAGCACATAAACAGGGAGGGTTTTGTCTAATACTGGATTTTCAGAGATTTAACACTGGCAACATTGTACAAATGAATTAAATGAAAATATAATTTTATAGCAGAAAGTTCTTACTAGTCCCATGACCAAAAAATGAGACTTGCAAAAAACTGCAAGACCTAAAGCTGTGGTAGACAATTTATTGTTTTTGTCACTGGGTAAAAAACAACAATATTGGCTAAAAATATAATGTCAGTCTTTTAACATATTGTAATTCAAGTGCCCTAAGAAAAAAAAAACTTAAGTTCTGCACCATCTTTTGCCTTTGTTTCAGTTTTATTGCTTAAACACCTATGAACCATGAGAGAAAAACACTTGTCAACATTGGTAAAGGAAGCATGGGGGGATAGGATTAAGAGGAGCAGATTCTTGTGACAATACCTGCCCGCTCCACCTTCTGACAACTAAGCTGGACCAGCCAGTCAGCCCAAGAAGGAGAGGGAAAGAAGCCAGGATAAGAGCCATTAGCACAGCTTAGACTCAGGACAGCTCCTTACTGACATCTGGTCGTAGGAAAAAATGGATGAAAGGGGACTCGGGCTAGCCAAGCAATGGAAGATCAGAAACCATTGTGTCCACAGTTTTGCATAGACCTACACTTACCGGCTACTTTATTGGAGACATATGTTCAACTGCTCGTTAACCCAAATATCTAATCAGCCAATCACATGGCAGCAATTTAATGTATTAAGGCATGTAAACATGGTTAAGATGACCTGCTGAAGTTCAAACTGAGCATCAGAACTGGGAAAAAGGTGATTTAAGTGACTTTGAATGTAACATGATTGTTGGTGCCAGACGGGCTGGCCTGAGTATTTCAGAAACTGCTGATCTACTGGGATTTTCATGCGCAACCATCTCTAGGGTTTACAGAGAGTGGTCTGAAAAAGCGGCAGTTCTTCGGACGAAAATGCCTTGTTGATGCAAGAGGTCAGATGAGAATGGCCAGGCTGGTTCAAGATGATAGAAAGGCAACAGTAACTCAAATAACCACTTGTTACAACCAAGGTATGCAGAAGAAGAAGAAGAAGACCACACTGGGTGCCACTCCTGTCAGCTAAGAGCAGGAAACTGAGACTACAATTTGCATGGGCTCACCAAAATTGGACAATAGAAGACTGGAAAAACATTGCCTGGTCTGATGAGTCTTGATTTTCTCTGCAACATTCAGATGGTAGGGTCAGAAATTGGCATAAATAACATGAATGCATGGATCCATCCTGCCTTGTATCAACAATTCAGGCTGGTGGTGGTGGTGCAGTGATGTGGGACATTGTTTCTTGGCACACTTTGGGCCCCTTAGTACCAATTGAGCATCATTTAAACGCCACAGCCTACCTGAGTATTGTTGTCGACCATGTCCATCCCTTTATGACCGCAGTGTATCCATATTCTGATGGCTACTTTCAGCAGGACAACGAGTCGTGTCACAAAGCTCAAATCATCTTAAACTGGTTTCTTGAACATGACAATGAGTTCACTGTACTCCAATGGCCTCCACAGTCACCAGATCTCATTTCAATAGAGCACCTTTGGAATGTGGTGGAACAGGAGATTCGCATCATGGATGTGCAGCCGACAAATCTTCAGCAACTGCATAATGCTATTGTGTCAGTATGGACCAGAATCTCTGAGGAATGTTTCCAGCACCTTGTTGATCTATGCCAGGAAGAATTAAGGCAGATCTGAAGACAAAAGGGTTTCCAAGCTGATACTAGCAAGGTGTCTCTAATAAAGTGGCTGGTGAGTGTATATTCACCATAACATCCTGAATTAAGTTGTTGCAGTCAACTGGCAGAATGTGTTCTGAGCTGACAGAGGGCAGGACTCCGGCAGAAGGAAGGGAAGAAGACTCACCTAGTTTTGATCTGCTCATATGTGAGATAAAAGTGTACTAAAATATCATCTACAGGAGCAGCTGTCAGTTACTGTCATTGTAATGGACCATTGTACTCCCTCTGTGACTATGCTTGGTGCTGTTGTTGTATGTTGGTACTACTACTGAATAGCCCAAAGCACACCAGTGGTGGCCAGAAGCACCTAGACGCACAGCGTTGCCCTTCACGCCACTGTTCTACTTCCAGGGCAGCTGCCCCTGAAAAGATGCCTTTTTCAACAGACAAAAAGGTGTTTTCCACATAGACATAAACCCTCGCAGGCCGTAGTAGCTCTTCTTCTCTGCTTTTGTGGCAGATTGTGAGCCTCGAGCCTACCCACCTTTTGCTATCGCCGTTGTTGGAATTTGCTGTTGAAAAGTGATGCTCATTATTCCTGAGATTTGAACGAGATATACATTCTTTACCTTTCCAAAAGCAAATGCTGAAAAGTGTAACCCAAGGCTGTGGATAAAACTGCTCGATTGTCCTCATTCCCCATTGAACCCCTCACAGCATAACAAGCACAGCAAAAGTTAAGTCTCCTTTGGTAACCCTTAAATAAAAATTTGAGACCAGTTACATTGTTATTAGTTGATATTAGCTGGTTCTTTTTTAAGTAAATCTTTGCAAAATCAAAGAGAACAACCAATAAGAAATATTTGAAGACATCTAAAATACATGGGTAAATTATGTCTAATAATTTAGACATGTCTTAGGCTTTATTTACTTTATTTTCTTTTGTTAGTGTTTTCTTTGGCTCTGTTTGTTTCATGCTTATTTATGAGTAAAATAATAATCATTTTTCGATGTGATTATTAGCCCATGTTTCTCTGTAAAATTTATGGAACACTTAAAAGGTAGATCATGAAGGATAAAAACCAACAGACAGCAGTGTGTGGTTGACTGTTGTTTGGCTTATTTTTTCAATTTGGTTCAAGTCAAAAGATGTTTGACAAGCACAAAAGTGGCTTTTATTTATCAAAATATTTAAGCAGTCCATAATAACAGCAGTATATAGATAATTGAAAAACATGCTATGCTACAACAGGTTTTCTATGACCAAAATGTTGGTTATTAGCTAGCGTAAAGAATGCTGATAGTATGTTATTAGGCAGCTACTTCTGTCCTTGCACAGATACAAAGACAAAAGATCAGTCAAAAAACACAAAAGATTACCAATTATTTAGGGATATTTCAGCAGTCAGGTCTAGAAAAAACACTCGTGAGCAAGCAGGTGAAACGTGAGAGCAGAAGAGTATTGACAGTAGCTGTTCAGATTCCGCGAACACTCAAAACATTGTTTTCTCCTGTCAGGCTACAATGTTGTACAATGTTGCTCTCGTGAGGAGAGATGTTCTGCACTTAAGTATGGTTCTGTGCACTCAGATCTCACTCGGATCTTACTTGTGCGAGCAATGTTCTGAGTGCACGGATCACATTTGCACACGCATGCAAGCAAAGATATTCTGCTCTCGATTATTGACAGTGATATGGCTTCGTATGACTTCCACCATTTCTTGCACCTCACTGCTAGGGCAGAGCGCGGCTGAGGCAGTTGAAAAAAGGATTTCCTGACCATCCTATCCCTGCTGTTAGACAGCATCTGCTGCCTCTGAAGCCTGTGGCACTTTCCCTTGCAGTTAAGTGATGAAGGGGCATCTTTGACAAGTCACAATGAGAGGGACTGAGGTCTTGGCAAGGTTTACACCCTGAAGAACAAGCCCTTTAAGACATGAGGCTTTTCAATAACCACAGGGCTCCTTCTGCTGCCGCTTTGAACCAGTTACGCTATGTGGGAGGGGCTAAGCAGAGTGATACAAGGCAATGAAAACAGAAGAGGAGGGTTATGCTTCAAGTGTGTTCAAAATGTTTTCCCCAACTTTAATGTATGATGAACATCTGAAGACAACTCAAGCCTCATCATAGGCTGACTATAAAGAGAGGAGAGTTAAAGACAGTGGAATTCTGCTGTGTCTGAATTATCATAAAATATGATTATTCTCTAAGCAGGCAGTGCCTGTTATCTGCTGATACAGCCTCTTTGTGTGAGCAAACTGCTGACATTACCTGTAAATTGTGGCAAAATCTCATCCGTGCACATAAATTTGAATGCCTAGAAACTAATTTTAATTGTTTTTGGCAGTGGAAGTTTGATCTGATGCAGCCTCAGCATGCCTCAGTGTAAGTATGGATCATGTTTAGATAGCCATTGCTGTCACCTTCATCTGAATGACATCTGTTTCCTAGAGCTTCTTCGAAATCAAAATTTTAATTAAATCTTTTTTTTTTTTTTTGTAAACAAGACTAACTTAAAACCTAGTATATGGCTGGTTCCGTCTGGTGAATGCGTCTTTTTTTTTTTTCAGCCAGTGTGTTTAGTGATAGTTAGAGGTAATGTGTAACATGAGCATGTTTGGATATTAGTAGTTGTTATGCGGTAGTCTTAGTATGTCGATCAAGATATAATAGGAAGAATAATATAGTTGTGCTTCTAGGAACAATAGGGCATGTGCATTATGTGGTGCTCAGACACTAATAATTTCTGTAGCTACGGGTGACTGTGTTCAGTCAGTGTGCAAATTTATGGATAGTAATAGGTACAGTCAAAAAATAGTGTTTACAATCATATTCCCTATATGTTAAGAGGTTAATTAGAATTGTGTTTGAGTGTAGTGTATTTGGAAATACATTATATGTTATACTGTAGGGAGGCCTATATTTGAGTCTAAAAGAGGTGACTTCGCACTTGGAAATGCTTTTTTTTTTCAGTCATTTATTGGTATGTCTGTTTCCATAGAGAACTTTCAAGGAATTTTAAGTGTTGTAATAAATTTCTGTTTTCACGTCTTTCCATTGGCACACATTTGGCAGTGACTGTTATGTCAGTTGTTTAACTGTGGTATCCCTAATGTATGTCTGGTTAAAAGGTTAAAATGAATCGGCAACAACTTGTGTCAATAACCACAAGCCTGTAGTTCATCTAGTAGTTTGTCGTTGTTGTTTTTTATCAATGGGTTATGATTAAACAGTGGCCATACTAGTTAATGTTGTCATGCTAGCTGACTAGCTTCTAGCTAACTGCTGCTAGCTAATTGCCACTAGCTAATTAGCCTGTGGAAAATACTTAAAAATTAATTGGCAGTGACTTGTTATTAGACATCGAACTCCAGCACAAAATGTCTTTTCTGTTCACTGCCGAGTGGAGGATCCATGTTTCCGACAAAACACTGTAACGGCAGGGATACACAGGCGGCTGAAGCTCTGCAAAGCGATGCAGAGCCTGAATTCTCCCCTTTCCAGTTTGCTGTTAGCACGTCGCTAGCGTTAGCTCGTATATGCCAGAAGCACATTTCTCTACGCCAGTCAGCAAGCAATCTTGCTCCTCTGGTCTCTTTTAATCACATAGCCTATAGCCTCTGCTATTACTGGCACAGGGTGTTTTAAATCAATCCAGTGCAAATGTACAGGCTACATTATGAGCTAGCATGCAAGTTAGTTAGTGTCCTATGGCTGTGCCCAGCATTGACATATTCTCCTCTGTCAGTTTGCTGTTAGCACATCGCTAGCCTTAGCTCGTATACCAGAAGCACATTTCTCTACGCCAGTCAACAAGCAATCCTGCTCCTCTGGTCTGGTCTAATCACATAGCCTATAGCCACTATTATTGGCACTGGGTGTTTTAAATCAATCTAGTGCAAATGGACAGCCTACATTATGAGCTAGCATGTGCAAATAATCCACAACAAAAGTGAAGCACATGGAAGCGAGCATCTTATTCTTGGCTGTGCCCAGCATTGACAAACAGAGAGGCCTTCAAGCTAACGTTAGCAACGTGCAAACAGCAAACTGATTAAGAATGTAACAGCTACGGAGGGACCCGCGTATTGTCTAGCACACCTGTGGAGTACAAACTGTGCTCATCAAAATATGCTTGTAAATATGCTCAGTCAGTCAGTCAGTCACGGACATACCCATGTGTAGGGCAGGTCCCTTCCGGGACCAGCCAAAAACACACAATATCAATATTTTAGCTTGTTTCTGCTTTGCAAATGCTACTCATTGGCTTAGTTTTATCTGTTTCATATATAGATCAAACCTCTGGGTTTTGTTCACACATTTCTGACATTTTAGACACTCTTTTTTCCTGCAAATCTTCTGCCTCCTATTTCCACTTCCGTTCTCATGGATTAACTTGCTCTATTCCTCTTTACTCTCTCTCTCTCTCTCTCTCTCTCTCTCTCTCACACACACACACACAAACACTGACTCCTCTGTGGTTCTTACTTTCATGATGTGCTGGTAGCAAAGCAGCCATTTGCTGCGTGGGAACCAGCTCCTTTTGATAAAGGATGTGCACTCAGTAACATGATAGCCAAGTTTTTTTTTTTGAGAAGGCCACTGTCAAGTGCTTGAAAACGGAGTGACAGAGGAACATTTCACTATGTGAATGGTTTTCTGTTTGAGTCTTTCTTTTATTTTTAAAGCTACCACATTCTCTGAAGTTTGATGTTGTGCTTACCCTTTAATTTGTCTTTGTACACCTGCAAGTTGTTATCAGTATCACACCAGATACATCTGATCTTGCAGTCATCCAGCACTGAAGTGTCCAAAACTGAAGTGTTAATGCTTTCAGACAACCTGGGCCTGAGCCCTAAGTTGCTCCAACATCCAAATATCCTCCTGCATGCTGATCCATCAGAACACAGGCATAAAGAAGAAATATGAGAGGCCAGTGTGTAGGAGGGACAAGGTTGTAAGCTTCAAGTGAGAGGACAGGTCACTGGCAAATGACCAGTTCAGAGAACACAAAGTGAGACAAGGAAGAATAGAGGAAGAAAGACAAGAAGAAGCCACTTATCTCTCTCTTTTGTCACTGAACCTCATGTCACTGTTAGCTCCAGTGACAAAAAGGCAAGACAAAAGATTAAAACTACTCTATTCTCTCAGTTACTCTCAAGACAGGGGTTAAGCATTGTATTTGATTTACCTCTCGTTGCAGGGACTGTATTGTGCCCATTTGGTTTTGCTGCTTAAACTGGTGTGTTTGTGTTTTGATGGGTGTATGTTCGTCTGGCATGGGCCACTGTTGCTCCACCTCGTTTCCTGATGTGCTTCATTGATCTGTTTCTAATCTAGTTTTGGCTTCCTGACAATGCTGACTTCCCTCGGGCATTAATTATGCTTCAGTGTGATTTATATCAGTGGGCGACAGCACCCAGCACTCTTCCCTATCTAATCCAATCGGATCCACGTCTGTGGCCCAGCCACTCCAGCTTTCACCCTATCAGATATATTGAATGTGTGTCGCAAAAGTTGTCCCCTGCTTACACCCCCCTGGAGCAATATTACCCATCTGTCCTCCACAGCTGCACTACAGCCATTGTAGTGGACTCCTCCTATGTAAAGAATGCACCGTGTCACACCAGAAGCTGTAAAGTGGGCTTATGTGTCCAGTGCAGAGCCTCTAATCCACACAACATCTCACAGTTGATTTTTAAAACAGGATAAGCTGCTATCCAAAAGGTATAGCTCAGCCATGGATTATTTTACTTCTGAAGATTTTGTGGGAAATTACTGAACTTTTATTTTTCATTGGGATATCTTTATTACAACAGGATGCCTAGTTGTTTGTAGAAGCTGTCTGATCTGCTTGCTGACCGCTGTCAGTCAGGGTACATTTGGATGTCCAAACCAGGTTCAAGATGACCTTTAGAGGCAAGTATCAGTGGGACAGCATGATCAACAACTCATCACTGGGCTACACTCGCCATGGTGGTAGTGTACCGAACCTCTTGTCCCCTCCATGTCCCGAGGGTTTGGGAACCCTCAAAAAGAGACTGTCAATGGATATCCTGCGGGGCTGGGCCCCGGACCTGGGGAGCCTCAGTACGGGGCTCAATCTTAATTTGAGTCCAGTAAAATGGCCTTCACTAGTTACTGTCTGTAAGTGGAAACAGACCCTCACAGAGAAGCTGAAGAAGAGACATTGTGGGACTGAGGATGAATCACAGGTTAGAGAGCTTACATGTGCCAAAAGCTTAAGGTCTGATTGAAACCCCTGTGTTTGAAGGTCTTAAGTATATTCTTAGAATGTTCAGGCTTTCATTACGCCTTTTCTTTCAAGCCCTTTAAGCAATTAATTTTACTGATTGACAATGCCTTGTATGCAGCATTTTATTTATGTATAAAATACTAGAACACAGGTTTTGCTTCTTTAAATTTTGTTTACCTGAATCATACTGACATTAGGAAAACTTTTCAAGGGCAACCTGGCCAAGAAAGCAGTATCAAGATAAACAAGATGGAGACAAACAAGAAGCACGAAATAAAGCCACATGAAAAGAGCAAAAGGGCTTGTGGGGCATCGTTATTTTAATATTGACATAACAAAGATAGCTCAGTGACTCTGTCATAAAATAGTTAATTGTTAAAATTAAATTCACTAAGAGAGAGGCTACATATGAGGGTTAGGGTTAGAGAGTTGCCTGGTTAAAAAATAAATTTAACTTTAGTGTCCCACATGATGAGAGATATTGGTCTTCTGTATTCTGTAATTGGCATTCTGTATTCTTAAAAACAAAAACAAAAACAAACAAACAAGAAAAATTCCACGAATATAAAAGAAAGCTATTGAAAACAAAAAAACATCTAAGAACATGACAATAAAAGCATACAGTATAAAAAGATGTGAAGTGACGTGAAATAAATAAAAATCTGTAATACAGGAAAAGTTCAGAAAAGTGCTAAAATGTCTATCATCAAGAAAAATGACGTTGATAAATCATCAATAAATAGAGAACAAAATAAAGCTCTGTAGTAGAAATATGGACTTGTGGATGGATGTTGTCTTAAACTAATCATCTACCATACAGTCTGCATGAGTTGAACTAGTTTTAAGAAGTTACCAAACTCAGCATGTTAACTTATCTAACAAGGCCCCTAAAGACTGGCAAATAAAAAATTACCATGAACATTATTTATTATTTAAATTTAATCAAAGAGGATAAACCCCTTGAGATGCAACATCTTGTTTACGAGGGGGTCTTCCAACACAAAACATAAAAGTTAATAAACATACAAGGTAAATTACAAGATACATTAAACAATACAATAACACAAAATCATGAATAGGGACATATACAAAAACACAAAACATGAACATAAACACACTCTCACATTCCCAAACCCTCACCTACATCATCAGAAAATATTGTCAATACAGACAAACAAAAAATTAAATAATTATAAGAGAAAAGCCAATGGAAGAAATAAAATAACATATTAGAGAGGTACAGAACATATGATCAGTACCAGGAAATCTAAGTTGCTGGAAGAACTTGTTGGCATGTTGTCAACATCTCTTTAGGTCAGTGAGCTACCAATAAGAACACCAAGGTATTTGTATGAGGAGGCCTCTGAGATAGTTTTAGTGTAGACCTCTGGCCTGTTGTCACCCACTAATCCAGAGTCAAACACCATCTCTTCTGTCTTTTCAACAGTAACCTTCATGCAGTTATCATCACAACACACAACATTTTTTTGTTTTAAAAAAACAATTAACCTCAGAAATGTTACTGTCCCTTTTCATTAAAACTTAGATGGCAGTAACATATAAATATGTGATCATGTTGTTTTTATGTTTTGCCTTCTAAACTTATTAGTTTACAGAGTAAAAAGCAACTAACTCACCCCTGAGGGCCCTGTGCTCAAGGTTCAGGGTGGTGAATGAATATCCTTGACATTCAAGATTGTAAATTTTTTATTGGTCATTTTACAATACAAGACTGTATAATGAAATAGAATTGTAGTTCCGTAAAGCTACTTGTAAACCATAAAATTACATCAATGTATAAGTAATTAAAAAGTTCATGGAAAAAATAACCCACTTACATTTGAGTGCAAAGGATAGCTTGAGAAATCTCACAGCTTGAGGATAAAAGCTGTCCTTGGTCTGGTGGTATGGTAGCAGATACTTTTGTGTCTCTATCCAGACAACAGCAGGTTGAATAGGCTTCTGGCTCTTTGCAAGCACCTCACCTCACATCACTTCACTGATGCCACTCGTGAATCAATGATGTTCTGGGCAGTTTTCATCATTTCTTTCCTATCCTGGACTTGTACACATCCCATGCCAGTTTGTGATGTTTCCAGTCAGAATATGTTTCTTTCTTTCTTTTTTTTTTCTTTTCTTTTTTTTTTTTTCCCCGTTTTTCGTTAAATAAAGCTGTTTTGGGAACCCCCCAAAAAACCCGAACAAACAAACAAAAAAAACGAACTCATCATTGTTAGAAATCCAATCAATGATGGTGGTGTCATCTATACACTTAATAATAAGTTTTCTGAAATTCAGGAGTTGACTGGTGTACAAAACAAACAGGATGGGTTTGAGCACAGAGCTCTGGGGTACTCTGGTACTGAGTACTAGAGTGGAGAAGGTGTGACATCCAGTCCAGACTATCTCTGGTGTGTTTGTGAGGAAGTCCAAAATCTAGTTGCTGAATGTGGTGGTGTAGTGCACAAGTCCAGAGAGTTATGTTTTCAGTTTCATAGGGAGATTGTTTTGAATGCTGAGTTAGAATCAACAAACTGCATTCCAGTGGAGGTGTTGTTAACTTTAACCCCTAAGTTCCACCAGATGCGTCTGTGCTCCGGTACGGCAGCGGAGCTGATTCGTTTCTATTCTAGTCAATGTGCTGCGGTTGCGTTGTGTTTTCCAACTCCGTTACAGTTCCAGCGATCTGGAGCCCTCCGCAGCAGATATGCATGACTTCTATTACATGACTTCTATTATTATCTACAGAGCAGATCATGCAGTACAGGAAATCAGGTACAGAAACAAAATTAAACATCCAGTGGATTTTCATTATAAAAAAAGTCAGTGTTGACGGCGGATCATATTTCACTGTACTACACTAACAAAACGTCATAATGGTTGGATCCAGGTCTGAAGTCAACAGATCAGAGGTTTTCAGAGAGTGTGGTCGCATGTGATATTTTAATTACCACAAAATCTTAAAGTCTGGCAACTTAAGCTGTTTGCGTGCTACGCTCTAAAAATGCAGCCAGTGAGTGTGGACGGATGGCTGAGCACGGAGCGGACACGCAATGCAGCCGTTCCGCAACGCACACGCATCCAGTGGAATCCTGGTGTAAGGTGTGTGAAGGCTGGGTGAAGAGCAGAGCAGATGGCATCCTCTGTGGATACTGTTGGTTTAAAATGCAAATTAGTGAGGGTTCAGGCTGGTTTGGATGTTGTTCTTAATGTACAGGAGAACCAGTTTTTCTAAGCATTATATTACAATGAGGCCACAGGGCGATGGTGGTTTGGAGAAGACACTACAGACTTAGGTACAGGGCAGCACAGTGGCTTAGCACTTTTGCCTCACAGCAAGACATTCACCCCTTTTATTGTTTACTATGATCCAAATGCAGCACCACGAAGCCATGTGAATACACTTAGTGCAGTCATTAGTCCATATCTGAGCATCATATTTCTGTTTTTCATGTTTCTACATTTCTGTTTTTCATGTTTCTACATTTCTACACAGGTTGGAACTTTGAAGAAGTAGGCTAAAGAGAAGTAGAGAGAGACAGTATTATAAGGCGCCAGAAAGAGAGAACGAGAATGGAGAGAGAACAACTACTCAGGTCGTGCCTGGTGCTGGCCATTACATTGTTTGCATATATCACTCTCACAAACAATACAGTTTATAAGTGAGGTGCGGCTGTGGCTGAAAACTACTGTTTTGATGTACTGGAGACGCAGAATGCGCATATCAAGACGATTCAGATGGAGGCGCTGAACCATGACTTCCTAATCAGTTGCCGATACTGCTGTTCTTGTGTGTTATCAAAAGTTGTACGTTTATAGGGATAGTCATCCAGCCAAATGTCTTTGAGGCAATAAATTTTCTCATGAGTCAAAGTCTGTCCACGATTGATACTATCTTTAGCCATGTTTGTTGTATAAAGTTAATGCTTGTCCTCAGCACCGTAATGCACAACACAGCAGGCTACGGTAGCTAGTTCAGTCCAAAAATGTGCGATTCTCCTTCAGTTGGGGTGGACCAAGGTTTATACCACAAACAAACTGTACCAGAGTTTGTTTTTAACTGTACTAGGTGGTCTCGGGCCTTGTGAACACTAACGAAATCTTTCAGCTTGAAATTACATAAGCTGCGAATCAGTGTTTTCTAGACCAAAACAAGTCAAGTCAAAGCATTGCTGTATTTACACATGTGAAAGAGTTGCATTGGAGCCTGCAACAAAGTATGAGCCTGACCTAAAGAGGATTGTTGACAACAAAGACTGCCAGGTGTCACACTAAATAAATCTGGGTAAGAAAACACTTATACAAAAGATTTGAAAAAGTCAATGTTGCGGTTGTACCAACTGGACTGGAGTGTGGTGCAACCGATTATATGCTAGAGCATGTGCCGTTGGTGTGCCTTCCACACTTACAGTCAGCGAGGTCAATAATTTTGGGCAGCACGCGGATGGTTTTTACATCACGCACACCAAAGCGGACCTACGTGGATAAGAAAAAGTATGAATTGGCTTTAACAATTAGGGGGTGGGGGGGATTCAGACATTAAATACACTATGGCTTTGACAGCACCAGCTTTACTTCTATCATATGTTGAAGTAACTTATGAAGTAACCTGCTGCAAACTATGGCAATAAATGTGAACCCCCTCAAAGTTTCTTTTCACATCCAGTTTGCTGGAGTACAGACAAGAATGGAAAAAGTGTCACTGACTAACAACACACTGCTCTGTGTCATTGTCATAGGGAAGGTGATAAAACTACTGGCTAGTGGTGTTTCCTCTGTTAGTACAACATTTTTCTTTCAGCAAGTGGACAGTTTATGTCAGATGGTTTGTCTTAAATGCGGAAACCCATTTTCCTCAAATTATTGCCTATGGCAATACATGAATTGCTTTAAAACAAGTGTACTGTTGTAGATGCTCTCCCTTGTTCAACTAAAGCAACATTTCACACAAAGCCATCTGCTTTAGTTCAGTTCAGTTACACACTGGAATGATTATTTAGCATTTTCATTATCAAAAGTTTCAGATGGTACGATTAGAGCTACCTTATGCCTTCCTATTCTTTAGTTACCCCTCTGTTTAGTTATCTTTAACAATGATCAGGCACTTAAAGTTGAAGCTAGAAACACTGCAGTCAGAGAGAATCAAAGCAATCAGAGTCATTTTGTTGGCTGACTATGATATAGAATTTTTCAGCTCACCCTTTTTATTTCCTGCAGTCTTTTGTCTGCTCCCCACAGCCTTTTCTCAAACAACGCTCATCTCTCTTCTATTAAAGAATGACGTACCATAAAGAAAGAACAATTTCATTTGAACATTTGATGTGTCCTTCACTGTGTTTTAGTTGTTAAAACGGTAGTGTACAAAATGTTTGTGCATAGTTAGTGTGTAGCTTAATGACTGAGGCAGAACGAGAGGCAGAAAAGTGACATGACACATGAGAGGTGACATGAGCAGAGCAGAGCAGAGAATAAGGTCAGTGGAAAGTTGTCAGTGTCCCAGGTTAATGGTTACAGGTTACAGGACAGTCATATTGGCATAGCTTCAATGATTGCATGCTTAAAACAGTACCAAGATGCCGTTCAAATTTCTGTTTTGCTCTCTACTCTTTTGTATGCGTAACCTCTGTTACTGTACATTATTTATTACTGTTCAAGTAGAATTGGCTGTTTTGGAAATTTCATCTATGTCTGCAAATATGTTAAAACTGGTACCTCGTCATTTCAGGTGCCATTTTATTAACATCATTGTATCCATTGGATATCATCATTGGATATTAGTTTGAAGTTTGTGACAGGAAGCATGCCAGAGCAAACACGACTTTTAAGCACAAATGTCATTTGTCTCATTATAAATTTCTGACTGAGCGGCTTCAGCCAAACTACAACTAGTGGCTGAGACAGTAAATTTATTTATCTTTCCTGCAAGGCTTTTATTGGGAAGCAGCTGCAGATGGTGTCAAGTTTGCTACACACAAAGGCTTCCTCTTACATGTCACCTAAATGTCTCTAGACTAAACCCAATTTAGTTATTCCATGTGTGTCTAATTGAAGAGAAGTTTCTTTTTTATTGTAAACTGTTGGTTTAGAGAGCTGGATGATTTCAGACACTATTCTAAATCCACATGCAAGTGCTAAACTGTACGATAGAGAATTTGACAGACTGATGGCATTTTTGAAAAAGAAATTAAAGCTAGAACGCAAGTGTTGAGCCTTCTAACAGTGACTTCATCTATCAAAACCATCACCATCATCACATTAAAGTTTTTTTTGCTTGACGTAGGAGGAAAAGTTGCTGTATCGATATAAAGTAAATGCAAATAAGTGCAATGGAAACAGGTGCCACAAATAAAGGATGCCATTTAGAAATCACTTGATTAGACATCACTCCAGCTTCTGCCTTCCAGTCCTGTAGAGAAGCTATGGTGGCAGCAGACAAATATACAGATGAAAACAAAAGGTGTGCGTGAACTTACAAGAATACTGCAACGTTCCATGAATTATTGCATGCAGTATTTCCAACGACCATTGTGTACTTAGTTATTGTGTTTTCCTTTGGTCTTCTTTCCCTTCTGTTTGTTGTGCTCTTTAATTACATTATCATGTTGTGCATTTTTCTTCTGCAGTGAATGTTGTGCCACCTATTGCTTATCTAGATGAACTAACTCCTAATATTTGCATTACAGTAGTGGATAGGAACACAAAAAATGTGCATTTTTGAAAATTTGGTTAAAATTTACAATATATTTTAATGCAAACCTAGCTGTTGTTAACTTGCCAAACAGAGGCAAAATCTGCTCAAGTAGAAATGGAGCGCCAATAAAAGCCATTCATTAGTCAGCCACACACAAAAACACCTACATAGAGTCAAACAACCAGCTTCATGTAGGATTAAATCAACAAAGGGCAGTTTCTGCTTTTCTCTATCAGTGTTGCTGCTCTGTCAAACAGGTGGACCAGCCTACTGGGACAGCTTTCTGTTCTCTTTCAGAGACAGATGGCCTGTCCATCCCTGAGTCAGATTTGACTTTGCTGTTTTGTTTAACTGTTTTCAGAATGTGATTTGTGTGAATCACCATTAAACCTGCAGATGCACAACAGTTATCAGGCAGTGCAGGGACTGATGTGGAACATTTCTAAAGATCAAACAGGTGAAAAAAACATTATTCTAATTTGCGTTTGGGTTGGAAAGAAACACTGCTATATTTCTACATCCCCTATATATTCTTGGAAAGAAATTTATTGTGTGACTTTGAAAAGGGCTGTAGATTTTCATCAAGAATACTCCATTAGTGCTACCAGTTATAAAAGCCTACAACTTGAAATTGAGCTCTAAGTACCACCGTGTGGCAAGTTAGATGTATTGCATTAAGTGCAGTGCTTCTCACTGTGCTAAAATTAGTGTTTTTATTACATTTTGTTATTTATGTGCCCAAATATACCTGACTGTCTGACCAAAGAGACTGGATTACTAGATCATTGTGTCCTTTAATCTATGTATATTTCTAAAGTATATTTATATTTTGATGTTTCTGAAGCACCTGTGATTTTGATGTTTTATGGTGAAGTATAACCTTATGTATTTTTATTGGAGCTTAATTGGAGGTTAATGCTAACTAAGCTAGCATTTAGCAAAAACTTGATGAGTGGGTGTCCTGTATTCTTACTCAGTGATTGAAAAACAGACCATCTGCTCATGTTTCCTATTTCCTGCCACAAGTCATCTTTCTCTGTCCAGAAAAGATTGTGGTCTGTAGTTTTTTAGATTAGATTAGATTTTGATAGGCTCATCTTGAGTTTGTGTCAAGGGTCAACTGATATATGAGTAAAGTGAAAATGAACCCCCCCCCCCCCCTTGCAGTATTATTGAGGTACTATTTTATCTGAAACAAAGGAAGAGATACAATAGCCAGATCCAGTGAAAGAAAGACTGACAGTTAAAGAAAGGAAAACAGTGATACAACATAATAGTAGTTCAGAAGATGAAACCGTCATGCTAGGGCCCGACTGCTCTATCAGTTGTCCAATATTATTGGCCGATATTGGGCTGTTGCAAATACTGGTATTGACATATGGCTGATCAATATGTGCTGATATGAAAAAGGTTTTTAAGTCAGGAAGCCATGCTTTGACTAGTTATTCAAAACAGTGAATTAACATAGTTTGCGGCTCCTTATTTTATAACTAATAAGTAGTGTTTCTGTTCAGTGCACTTAAGTTTGGAATAAAGTGCTTGTTAACCACACCTTGATAACCACATTCAGCAGATATTATACAGTATAAGTACAATATCAGCTGATGTATATCAGATATCTGAATTTTCGTACTCCAAATTACTGGTAGTAGCATCTGTCCCAAAATCCCATACCAATCAGGCCCTACTTCAGGCCTTGTTGGGACCTTTGCGAATGCAAATTAATTTTTTTACCCTGCTCGGTTTTGGCAAGCAGTCGGCTGATTAGCTGGGTTTGTCCAGTGGTTCACTAAGTTGAACTTTCCAGTGCAGGGCCACTGTTTTGATCCCCCAGTGGTCTGCACAGTCACGCCCTAAACTGACAACACCCATCAAAGTGAATGGGTGAATTTTCGACACCTGATTTGGGTTTGACTTAGTAAAGAATATTTGACAAAAATGAAAATTATTTTACAGTAGCTCACCTTTCAGTGCAATTATACTAGAAACAATGGAAGCAATGTGATATCTGTTTTTTTTCTCAAGTTTACTTTTCTGTAAGTACTAGTGCTACAATAAATGCAGACAGGTTTCTATTTGTGAGACAAATGTACTAACTATATTTCCATAATCTACACATAAATCTAGTGTTGTATCATTTAGCGTCTATTAATAATCATTAACTGGTTTCTACTAAACAAGTAAAATGAGAAACTGTTGCTTGTGATTTTCTTTAAGGAAAAAAATCTTATATGTAGTTAAAAAAAAAATCTTGTGTATTAATAAAATCAAGCACAATCTCAAGTTTCAATATGTAATTTTGAAATCAGACCTTCTCCCTCTCGTGCCAGAGACTCAAGTCAAATGATCATTGATGCAGCACGCTAAGAGCACACACTGATTATTTCATTTAAAGTAACTAAAGAAAAGCTCATTTAAACAGGTAGCTTACCAACAAGCTGAATCACTATAGGCTAAACGTTGATTACATAGTTGGTAAATAATTTTGTACTGCCTTTCCTCTTAGCAATTCAAACTTGAAACATAAGAAGGAGGTGATTGTAGAAGTGATCATAGGAGCTGAATTATTAGAGTTAGTAATACTTTCTCTCACATGAGACCCATAAGTGAAGTTGTTATCTTACTGAACAGAACCTACTGAATAATAAAAGTGGAAAGGTCTTTGAGGGATGAGACAATATCAGGATGAATATTAGGTGAAAACAGAAAAGAGGAAGATTGAAGTGTAAAGAAGGCTAATAGACTTGTGCATGAGTCACTAAAAGCACGTCTGACTCTGCACTGCCACGTGTGTGTGTTGTAGACTTTAATGGATGTAAAAGGTTTATGTAAGCAAGAGAGGAATCAATGAACGTATTTATGAATTTGTTCCATGGACCATAAATAGAAACACAAACCTGACCTAAATTCCAAACCTACAGCATCCAAACAGCCACCAGCTATTGATCTGTTTTTTGTTTTGTTTTGTTTTGTTTTTTTTGTGTGAGTGTGTGTGTTTCCTAGGAGTAACCTTAGCCTTTAATAAAATAAATAATCATTTGCCAGATTTTTTAATTTTGGCTCAGAGTTAGGCAGAAGTTCTTCCTCATAATACATGACAACGTCATGTATGTAGTAAAGCAATTTAAAAAGTGTGTTTTCTGTGTAGATTAGAATTCTTTTTGAATAATTTTTTAAACATTTTTATATATTTTAGGGTTAAAGGTTAGGTTCAAAGAACAGCATCTTATCAAATAAAATTAACCATGCTATCAAACCTACAAGCACATAACGAACAAGTAAAGGAGGGATATCAGATGGGAACTAAGCTGAGGGGTCTGCATTTGTTGACTTGTGCACTTTTGTTTAACTGGCCAACTGTTCATCCGACCAAGCCCCCTGCTACCCACACACAGTGTTTATCTCTCGTTTTGAAGGCACACACACACACGCACACACACACATCCACCTATAAACACATCTAAAGCTGGCTGTTTAACATGTTGTACCTCATTTGTTTAATTTCAACACAAACATGAATGCAAAGATGACAACATGTGGTATTAGGTATAAGTATGTGCACGCTTAGTTTTTATGCTAGCTAAACAAACGGTGTCCCAATCCCAGCTTCGTATTTAAGGCACAAAAACCAGACTGATGTTCATTTTCTCACCTCTCACTAGAAAGAAAGTAGGCCTCCATACAGAGGCCTTGAGAGGCTGGAACAAGCTAGCATTTAGTTCTTGCTTGACAAGTGACTCACAGTTGTATATTATTTCAGCTGTTGTTAACTGGTGAATGTTACTTATAGCAATGAA
>JAPQLA010000006.1:2673442-2706413 GCA_029822935.1 Naso vlamingii | reverse complement strand
TCTCTCTATATATATATATATATATATATATATATATATATATATATATATATTGCATTATTGCTCCCTTTCGTCATTACATCTGTAATTGTTGTAAGGGACTTCAATTAGAAAAGGAAGGAGGACCTTTCTGGACACCACCTGGATTATCAGGGATTTTGTATGTGAATGTATATGATGGTAGATTATTTACTTGTGTTTAAAAAGATGTTTGTTTGAAAAATTAAATACTTGTTTGTAATTTACAGGCATTTTATTGTTTGTTCGTTTGAATGAGCTGTCCGCTTTCCCTGACAACAGCTGTGATCACATTCTTATGGTTAGTGTTGGCGCACTGCCAGCAAAAGCATCTTAATCCCCACTCAATCATTCACTCACAAACACTATTTTTTCATCAGTTTCTGGCTACACAGTCTTGCACAGCCAGCCACCTGTAATCTTTTTCTTTTGGTTGAATTTCCTGAGTATGTTTACATAGTATTAGAAAAAGTCGTTTTATTCTGTTGGTCCAACTAAAACTTGACTTTTAATAACAATTAAACATGTTATCCTGAGTCAAATGAGTCAAATTTCTGAGCAAGACTAACACATTTAGATAATGTGCTCGGGGACTGATTTGCATGTGTACACCTCAGTTGGCCCTGAGCTGTCCTAAGCATTCTGCACATGATCCATTCCAGCGGTGGTCTTTGCATTTTGCATTGCAATTTGCAGAAGAAGGCCAGGAGGAAAACAAGAATCAGACTGTCACTGTCTGCCTCTGTGATTTTCACTGTCACACATGATTTAGACTTCTCTATTTAAATGAGTCACAGTAATTAGGGGTCCAAGCACAGAAGATGCTGGACACCTATTGTTATTGTTAGGATTCTTTCTATTATTTTTCGTTAAAAGTATCTGGATCTCCTACACCCAATGGCGAAAAATGATGCAACTTGGCAGATCTGTTCAACAACTCAGCCGCTACTCAGGTTGCGAAAATCATGCCAATTGGCCTTAAGGGGGCACTGTTTCCCATTAACGCTATATCTCCAATTTTGGCCTACAGCTGCAAAATTCATTGGACGCATTTAGGATGCCCAGATGTACCAAAAAGTCTCTTGGTGCCATGACCTAAACCCAACAGAGAGTCGGCCATTTTGATTTAAATTTTCCAATTCAGCTATTCCCAGGGCTTGTACAAAACGATTAAACTCTGAAACCATGCCGATCAGAATCGGTGCTTTTGGTGACTTTTCTTTTGACGGTGTGGCCATAGTGATGTGGTGAAGTTCTTGTGTCGCTACGGCCACAGGAAGTTACTCTAACTTACTCTATCTCCAAAACTGTTAGGCTCAAAATGATGAGACTTTGCACACATCCAACGTCTAAGCTGCTACTCAGGCTGTGAAAATCACGTCAGTCAGTCTCATGGGTGTGTTATTTCCCATTTTAAAAAATCAGTTTTGGCCTACAGCTACGAAATTAGATAGGCACATGTATGATGCCAAGACCTACAAAAATACCTCTTGCCACTATGTTCTGCCTGGACCCCGTAATTGCTGCTTGCGGCTATATTTAAAGATTGAGTCAGTGGCATTTGTTCGTTGCCATTTGTAAACACAACATTCAAACTGGGCCCCTCCTTCCAGCTCAATGCACCAGAAGTATCATAACTTAGCATGTATTACATGTACTACTATACCGCTTACCTAACGTCACACAGCAAGCTACCTCGGAATATTACATTTGTTTAATGGAGAAGTCGATAATTTAGCAAGCTAACAAGCTACCCGCCAGCAGTTAGCACCTACCTGTCCGTCACAATTCTGCATTGCTCTTCCCAGCCTCTCTTTCAGTGCTCCAAAACAGCTGAAAGCAAACCAAGACTCATTCTTTCTCTGGAACAAGTTTTATCCGCTTGCTAAATTTCCTTTTCTTTGTGCTTTGTCCACGTTGTTAACTTTCTCCGGTCTGGACAGTGTCCAGTAGCTGTGCTCCGCGGTGCTCTCAAACTCACCTGAGCTGTCATTGGCTGGGGGAAACACACCAGTTCACTGCAGTCATGCCATCTATGCTTCGGAAAAGCACGGTCACACAATCATTACTTAAAAATTGATTGTGCGTCTACATCACTCTTTACGGTAACTTGTCCTGAGCAGGTCCTGAGTCAGCCAAAACATCAAAATACAGGCAGAGGGCGGTGTGTCTCCATACACAGTCACCAACACACATATACCGAGGCCCAGAAGTGATTACTGAGCAGCATTACTTTTGTATATGTCTATATTTATATGCGGGGGGGGGGGCAAACAGTGAAGCTGCTGTAATCCTATTGCTTTTGTTATCATTAGGGCCCAAGCCCAAACAGTGCGAGGACCTATTGAACTTTAAGGAATTATTACGGCCTGAACACCGAAAGCAGTGCGAGGACCTATTCTAACTGAAGGAATTATTATTATGCTGCACATATAAACTGGATTTTGAGGGCTTTAACCTGCTCAAAAACTCATGGAATTTGGCAGGCTCGTCAGTCCTGTGACCATTAAACATATTTCATTGGTTTCACAAGTGGGTGGGCCAAATGGCTCGCTAGCGCCCCCTAAATTGCAGCCCCATGGCCTACTTTCAAGTACATGGATTAAAATTGGTGGACATATGTATCACACCCAGATGTACAAAAAAAGTCTCTGGACACCATAGGCTAAACTCAACAGGAAGTTGGACATTTTGAATCAATCAGCCATTTTTGGTTATTTACATGTTGTGTACTTTAACGAACTCCTTCTAGGGATTTTATTGGATTTTCATGAAAATCACTGTGTGTACTTATGACCCCTTGGGGAACAAAAGTTATGAAAATCTTTTGAATTGGAGTCACGGTGTTAGCGTGGTGGGGCCGCCATTTTGAGCAGTTTGCCTGAAAAATTAAAATGCTTATAACTCCACTGTACATTGTCCAGTGTGCATGAAATTTTATATGTATCATAAGAGTCCTGCCCTGAACCCCTTAACATGCTGATATTCAGCCATACTCATGGCGTCCCCTCCTGGCAACGGGAAATGACCGAAATATGGCATGCGTCACACTTTGAAGAACTCCTCCTATAGATTTGATCTGAATGTCATGAAAAAGGATGTGGACACTCTTTAGACCTGTGACATAAAAAGTCGTTAAAATCTTTCATTTTTGATTAATGGTGTGGGCGTGACAGTGCCACCATTTTGATCATCTTGCCATGAACAACAAAATGTGTATAACTTCAACATACATTGTTCTGTGTGCACCAAATGTTAAATATTTCACAAGTGTGCCAGCCTGAACACATCTGTTTGACAATTTTCAGTCATGGTCATGGCATCATATACTGGCGACAGGAAATGACATGACTTTACTCTAAGATTTGCAGCTCCGTAAAGTCTCAAGTGACTGCACTGTATTTGGATATGACAAATGTTTACATCATAATGATGCAGACTAATTAACCATAGGAGGTTTCATCAAACAGCGCCACGATGACGGCATTCTTCGCCGTGGACAGGAAGTTGTTGTAACTTCACTTTACATTATCTGATCTGTCTGAAATTTTAAATTTGTGCTTACAATGTCCCTCTGAAGAGACTGACGTGACAGCAACAGCTCACGCACATTGCACCCCCTACTGGGAACAGGAAATAAGCCTGTTATTAAAGTTACTGTATCATTTTCACGAAATTGTTGTGTTTTACTCTGCGCTCACTGCTAGTATGTGCTAAAAGTGTCTGGGCAGCAAAAACCCTAAGGCCTACAAACACAAAACTGGGCAGGCTGGTTGCAAATTGTACTTGCTACTCAGGCAGCAAATAATCAAACCAATTAGACCAGATGGTGATGCTATATTAGCTCTTTTACGTTTTTGGGAAATAACTTCTTAACTGTAAGTGTCAAAACCAAAATTCTTGTTTTCCTTGATTCTGTGGATTCAGACAAATCTATCCATATAAGCCACGGCCCTTTGCACATTAATAGTCACCATTTTGAATTTTAGCCAGATCAGTTTTTTGGCTCAAGATTTTGACAAATTTACACAAACCATGTGGAAATAATCTTTAGACCTAGCTGAGTAAATCTATTGCTTGGATAATGGATTGAAGCAAGTATGAGTAATTAAGCTGCTGATTAACTTTTGCTAAAAGGCATGTTAATACGAAATTGGCTGTAAATAATTCATATTTCATCAAATCAAAACCAAACTTTACACAAATGATGAGAAGTGTTTATTGAACATATTTGACTGATTTGATTTGCTCATTGCACTTTACCTGTAGGGAGCACCACAAATGCAAAAAGTTTTTAGCTCATAAACAGTGACATCAATTTCAACGAAATTTGGTGTGCATGATCTTGAGTCACAACTTAGTTGGTGCATAAAATTTGGTAATGATTGATTGAAGTGGGCATGACTCATTACAAAAAAATCAAAATTTCTAGAGGTTTCATACTTCAAACTTCAAAAAATGATAAAAATCAACAGTATGTCCTGGAAAGCAGAAATTGCTTCAGCGCATCCACTGATTTGTGACAAAACTTTGCTTCACTGCAACCCATGGTCAATTCTCAAGTCTGTCACTCCATATTTTTCAAAATATACATAATCAATTAAAGCTGCAAGCAGCGTTGAACGTGCCCTCCCACCTAGCACCCGTTGGGGAGGGCTGCAGTTGGGCTAAAAGCACTTAGTAGCAATGAGCTCTGTCCACAACACAGTAATTTCTTGAAAATGATACAGTAACTTTAATGACAGGCGAGCTTCCTGTTCACAGTAAGGGGGGCAATGTGTGTGAGCTATTGTTGGTGTGTCAGTCTTCTCAGAGGAGCATTCTAAGCACACGTTTAAAATTTCAGACAGATCGGATAATGTAAAGCTAAGTTACAACAACTTCCTGTCCATGGCGAGTAATGCCGTCATCGTGGTGCTGACGTTTGATGAAACCTCCCATGGTTAATTGTTCAGCATAATTACGGTGTAAACATTATTCACATCGAAATAAAATATAATCAGTTAAACCTTTAAGCTGCAAATCGTACTAAAAATCATGTCATTTTCTGTTCCCAAAAAGTGGCGCTATAACCGTGAGTGAATATTGTTGTACAGATGTGTTCAGGCTGGCACCCTTGTGAGATATTTAAACTTTGGTGCAAAAAGAACTATGTGCACTGAAGTTGTAGACATTTGGTTGTTCCTGGCGAGACGCTCCAAATGGTGGCCCCGTCACACCCAAAATGAAAGATTTTAGTATCTTTTGATTTCAAAGGGGCTAAGAGTCCACACAAAGGTTTCATGAGAATTGGACAAAATCCCTAGGAGGAGTACACAGCGTGTAAATCGCCAAAAATGGCTGTTCAGTTTAAAATGACTGACTTCCTGTTAACTTAAGCCTATGGTGTCAAGAGACTTTTTTGTAGATGTGGGTGTGATACATATGTCCACCAATTTTCATCCATTTATGTGAAAGTGGGCCCCAGGGTCGCAGTTAAGGGGGCGCAAGCGAGCCATTTGCCCCGCCCACTTGCGAAACCGAGAAATTTTCATCACGACTGACGAGCATGTGAAGTTGAGTGCATAGTGAGAGATATTTACTGAAGTTATTAAGGTATCATGTTCAAAATGGCAGCCCTGTTACGTCCACACCCTTAATTGAAAAGGAAAGGTTTTAATAACTTTTCATGTCACAGGTCTAAAGAGTGTCCACAACATATTTCATGACATTCAGATGAAATCTGTAGGAGGAGTTCATCAAAACTGTGACACATGTCAAAATTTGCACATTTCCTGTTGCCAGGAGGGGGCGCTATGAGTATGGCTGAATATTAGCGTTTGAATGGGTTCAGGGCAGGACTCTAATGATACATATAAAGTTTGATGCATACTGGAAAATGTACAGTGAAGTTATGAGCATTTTGTTTTACAGCGAAACACTCAAAATGGCAGCCCAGTAACGCCCACAACGTGACTCCAGAAGGAAAGATTTTTTTTAAACTTTTGATCCCAAAGGTGGTTAAGAGTACACACAGTGATTTACATTAAAATCTGATAAAATCCCTAGGAAGACTTTGTTAAAGAACATAACGTATAAATGGCCAAAAATGGCTGTTTGATTCAAAACAGCTGTCTTCCTGTTGAGTTTAGCCTATGGTGTCAAGAGATGTTTTTGTAAAAAAACAAAAACGTCTAAAAACAATAAAATACCAATAAAATACAAAATTTTTTGCCATTTTCACCATGACTGTGGAGGACAGAAGAGAGGCTCTACACAGAATTTGTAGTGTTTGTGGAAATATATGAAAGGGAGGTTATTTCCAAATCACTTGGCTTGAATAAGATAAAAAACACACAGAAGACAACAAGGAGTTGGGTTACAGGAGTTGGGTTCCAAAGCAGCAAAGTCCGAGGCCATGGTGTTCGACCGGAAAAAGGTGGCTTGCCCCCTCCAGGTCGGAGGAGAGTTCCGGCCTCAAGTGGAGGAGTTCAAGTATCTTGGGGTCTTGTTCATGAGTGAGGGAAGGATGGAGCGTGAGATTGACAGGAGGATTGGTGCAGCAGCAGCAGTAATGCGGCGGGGCGCTCCCTTAGAGATAGGGTGAGGAGCTCTGTCACTTGGGAGGAGCTCAGAGTAGAGCCGCTGCTCCTTCACGTCGAGAGGAGCCAGCTGAGGTGGCTCGGGCATCTATATAGGATGCCCCCTGGATGCCTTCCTGGGAAGGTGTTCCGGGCATGCCCCACCGGGAGGAGGCCCCGAGGAAGACCCAGGACACGCTGGAGGGACTATGTTGCTCGGCTGGCCTGGGAACGACTCGGGATCCCCCCAGAAGAGCTGGAGGAAGTGTCTGGGGAGAGGGAAGTCTGGGCATCCCTGCTTAGACTGCTGCCCCCACGACCCGGTCTCGGATAAGCGGAAGAAGATGGATGGATGGACAGAAGACAGCAATAGTGGGGAAACACTCCAGCCCCCTTTTTTTTAACACTCCAGCCACTTTCTGCAGCAAAGGCCAACTGCTCTGTGTCATCATAAAGAGACGTCGCTTCATGTGACTCCGCGGAGGAAAGGACGTCTCATTTATCTTAAAACATCCTTCTTCATTTCCTCTCTCCTTACATTGGCTTCCCTGCGTCTCTCCAAGCATCCACGGTTAGCGGGACTAAGATGCAAGGAAAGGATGCAAGTGAGGGAAACATGGATGCAATTTAAGAGACTTGAGACGCTCCCATTGAGGGCAAACAGAGGAGAGCGCCATGACTCAGAAGAAAGTGTTTGAGCCAAATCTGAACTACAAGACAAGTTCAAATCCATTTAAAATCTCACAAGCGTTTTGACTGTTGTCAGCATTTTAAGTGTAAATAGACAAACAGCCCCCGCACATCTCATTGCAGAAGTTGTGTTGAGATGTGGAAAAAAGCCACTTGTCCTTGATCCTTGTCCTCGTCCTTTTTCCAGGGTCTTTAGGTATTTTTGGTTTTTCCTATTATTAGGAGCCGGGCAGGCAGTCCTGTCAGGATCCTCTTGTATTTGCCAATGTTATTATCATTATTATTATTATTATTATTATTATTATTATTATTACTTGGAAATCTGCCTTCCCATGCATGAAAATAAACAAAACTTTGCACATAGGTCCAGTCCTATGCCAGACTTCCTCAACTGGCTTTGTGAGCTAATAGTCCTGATGGTGGCACTACAGCAACCGTTCAAGTTTAAAACTTTGAAAATTCATAACAAATCATCCGTAAGTGCTATCACTTTGCAACTTTCACCAAATTCGGGAGAAATGTTCGTACACTTTGAGTTGGCAGGAATTTTGAAGTTCAACACCAGACTTGCTACAGGGCATCTCTAGACTGTCCTACACAAACTGTCCCCAAAGATTTTTAAATTACCAAAAATTGAGCCCACAGTGCATCAAAATGCCTTACCATAAACAGTGCTGTCCATAGCTATTGCAAATTCTCAATGAATCTCCAATCTTAATGAAAATAAATGACAGCATTTTGATGTCATGGTAGATATAGTATGGTAAATTTCAGCATTTTATCTCAAAAACTTAATTTTTTGAATTTTGTCCGCACATGAACCATTGCAGTCAATGAGAATAGAGTGTGATGACCCCTCCCTTCTGCCTGTTGTGGCTCAGCAGGCCTCTGCCTCCAGGAGCTGCATGTCAGGGAGGGTCATTAAGATAACGTGGTGGCGCCTGTGTAGGCTCCTCCAAGGCTACAAATATCTGCCTGCTTTCATTGTCTCATTCTCTCTCCTAGGACCCTCATCTCCTGGTTTGTGTTTGGTTTGACCTGTTGCTGTCAACAGAGCACACATGTCTCATTCATCCATACACTGCGTTCACCACTGATTTAGTTAGACTCACAACTTGTTTTTTTTTGTAGTTATTTCCATTGCAATAAACTTAAACTGGCACTTTCCCTGATTTGTCTCCCCTCCTTGTCACAATCATTTAGCCGGTTTGTAACAAGAGCATCTTTAAACATCAGTTTGTCACCAATCAATCTTTGCCAGAATAAATTATAGACATCTCTGTGTTGTCTCGATGAAGTACTCAAATTCTCTGAATTTTGTCTTGATAACTGAATTTTTGACATTAGTTTGAAATCTGTCTCTACATGCAATGCAGGTGACTGCCCACATCAGAGCCAGATAATTACTTGCCCTTGATGTCTGAACTGGAGAGGTCAAGACCTTGTTGATGCAGAGTGAGCATGTTAATGCTTATTCAGGCATTTTGTCATGTGAATTAGATACACATGACTTTGTCATTTGTCTTCCTATTTTTCATCTTCCTCCTTTTCCTCCTCCTCCTTCTTCATCCTCTTCAAAATACCCGGCCCCAACTCACAACTCACCGCTCACCGCTGCGCAGCAGCTATAATTGTTCCTGTTATTTATTTATCTATAGCATGCGAGTTTAAAAATGTAAATGTTTTCTAAATAAACATAACATAGCAGAATGTAAACCTGTGTATTCTTGATTTTACATGTGTAAAATGCAGTGTAAAGGTGTTTTGAGGTTTTTTTTTTTTAAGTACTTTAAATACTTGAGTATTTTTAAAAGCTGGTACTCCAGCACTTGAACTTGAGAAATAATTTTACTAGGCAACTTTCATTTTTGGCTGGACCACGGAAGCAAACACATTTGTTGGTGAGTGACTGAGTAAGTGAGCGAGCGAGTGTGCAAGCAAGCGAGTGGACCAAATTTTAGGATAGGTCAGGCAGTCATTATTCTGTCCTCAATGGTTGTTGGGGGGGGGGGGGGTGCTTACTGTGGAGTGACTGTGGAGCGGTCTTGCTAAGCGAGACAACCGAAAGCCACAAACATCTTACAAGCTCTTAAATTCTCACATAGATGTTGTTATATTGCGTTGTGATTGAGATTCTCACCCACCATGCATCAGAGACTAGTAGTAGCAGTGAGAGACTAGTAGCCTGCCTGACTCAATGAAGCCCTGAAGCCAGCCTGGTGTGGTGTGGCACAGCAGCAGCGGCAGTGACAAACATCGTCATATTTTGTTACAAAAAAACTCTCCCAATGTTTACACACCAATATGCATTTCTCTCTCTCATTACTCAGATACGGCCCTGCCATATAGTTTTCACCTGGTCTTGTTATTTGAGCAATATTTGACCAAGAGTATCTATACTTTGACTTAAGTAGTGAAGTTTGGTACTTTGTCCACCACTATTTACTACTCACGTTCACATCCTTCTTTTTAGTCAAAGCCATTAAACTACAGTAACTGTATCAAAGTGCAACAGTATGTACCCGAGGGAAGTGTTTCTGGTTCCATCCAGCAAATGGAAGTCTGTTGAATTGTTGATGATACAGAGATCATGAGCTTGTGGCCTGGATACATTCATGGGTGGTTAGCCCAGGTGTCTCTTTATCACTGAAACCTAATTCTTACCTTTTTCTCCCCCTTCTGTCTCTGTCTCTCTTTCAGGCCAGCCCTGCCCCGATAATTGTCAACACAGACACTTTGGAGTCAGTTCCTTATGTGAGTGTGTTGTTTTTGTTTTTTTGGTCTTTTTTTTTCATTAGACTAAAAAAGAGGGAACCTAAATTTTTTTTTTCTTCTCTTTTTTGCACTACAACTGAGTTAAATTTGCGATTAAGGTGATAAGATGTATTTATTCAGTAAGATTGTTTAACTTATCATAGTAAAACAAGTGAGGTTGCAGTGTTGAATTATTGATGTTTGTCATTAACAAAAGACCACCAAAAGATTCTCTTAAAATCCTAATCTCTATAACTTTTCACAATATTTTACATCAAAACAAATAAATGAGGCTGTGATGCGGAGCAGAAATGGAATAAGTTGCAAATGCTTCTAAAATTTAGTGACTGGCATCTAAAAGGATGGCATATCTGTCATGGTAAAATTGTCACAGTTGGTGCTTATGTTATGGTTAAAGATCCTTTCTTTGATCTGTAAAGAAATGAGGACAGAATGGCATCTACCTTAGCCAGTGACTTCTTTATGGCATACAACATTACTTTATGTAGTTTGTTACTTTGTCACTGCTGGTGCTTATTTTGCCTTCAGGTCTTGGTTGCTTGTACAGTCATATAAAATTCTGATGATGATATCTGATGTTACCCCAGAATGATGCCTTACTGGGAATATGATATGTAGCATTTCATATGCTTGTATGCTATTCCTTTATGAATGCATGCATAGTGTTGGGTTCTGCCAATTGATCCTATCAGGGAGAGACAGAATGAGATTGACTCCTCGGCACCTAACCTCAATGTTGCAGAAATACTGAATGTTGATTAGCCATCACCTTTAACTTTTTTCCCGGAAGGCGGGGTCTATTTAGCACAAAGAATGTAAATGAACCTGAAAAACACCTGTCACCTTCAAGTATGAGGAATACTTAGCATCATCATCCATGAATATAATTCAAAAGAATTATTCTACAGCACTGAAATGTTGTTTTGTTTTGTTTTGTTTTTATAGCAATTTTTAAAGACAAAAAAAAATGGAGCCAATGTCTTAGCTTGGTATTTTTTCTGTCCTCAGGTCAACGGCACAGAAATTGAATATGAGTTTGAGGAAATCACTCTAGAGCGGGTGGGTATCTTGGATCAAACAGCTTTTTTAACCTAAAAAAAGGAGATCATGCCTTGGCACTGTAGTACAGTAAAATGGTTTGCTTTAAAATAAGAGACAAGGTAATCAGAGAAGTGAAAATATTCCTGCTGCTACATGAGGCCCTGTGTGTAGTTCACTATTCTGTGTATGTATATATCTTTAGCTTCTATCTTAAATGTATATGAGATAACTTTTCATTCTGGGAAACTAGTTAGGACCTTAACTGTGTGTGACTAAAGCATGAAACTTTTTCCAGTGTTTCTATAAACCCTGAAGGATATTTTCAGACATTGAGGAGCTTCAAATTTGACTTCCGAAGGCAGTGGCAGCCATTTTACTTTCAGCCATAAATCGATTATGTATTTTGCACCTTATCTCCTGAACCAAACATGATAACACGCAATAGGTGATGTCTGCCCTTATGTTTTCATGGTCAAGGATTAAAATAAGACCATTCTATATACAACATGATCAACTGTTTAGGTAAACAGTTAATGGTGGATTCAGTGGAACTGAGAGAGGGAAATCAAAGTAGCCTTGGCTATCCAAAAACCTAGGCGGAATTTTATGTTCATTAGTCATTAGGCACATTAGTTCATTTGACTGGGTGTTATACTCTCTGAAGATTTAGCGCTATACTCACTGAGTGGGGTTGTTCTTGAAGGTGACAACTAGTATGACACATCATCAGTGGACCTCGTCAATATCGCGTGTTTTGGCCTTTTATCATGAAACATCCTTATTCAAGGCTTAGTCAGGTCTGGGTGTGTGTCTCGATGTTGGCCTATAGGTGGTCACCTAGGAGCCACTTGGGAGTCAGTCAGGTCCAGATATTCTTGTATATGATTTAGTCCTGTTAAGCAGAATGTTAATCACAGTCAGTGGCATGACCACAGCCGGGAGATCCATCACGTCCAGGTGTCTTTGGTATATGATTTAGTCCTGTTTAGTGGATCGTAAATCACAACTTTCTGCACTATGATGCCAGGAGGATTGGTCACACCCAGGTATCTTCTCTTTATGATTCAGTCCTGTTCAGCAGAATCTAAATCAAAACTGGCAATATCACATCATCAGGAGGAATAGTCTAGGCTTCTTTGGATCTTCTGAGGCAGTCCCTATAATCTGATTGATCATTGTTGGGACCTAGATGGTCCCCTAGGAGCCCAGGTGGGATCTCTTCTCATCAGCCACAGCCTGTAATTGCTCTTTTCAGCAGCATTTGCAAGGGCTCTAATTGCCTTTCTATGGGCCTGCTCTCTGACTCCCACTTCCCTTCGTAGCCTTGCAATAGAACTGGCAACAAAGCCTCTGCAACCCACTTCCGCTGGACACACTTCAGCTGTAAAGTCTGTGTATTGCAGCTTCTTGTGCTCAAAGGCCTCTTCCACAGCATTCTCCCAAGGAACAGTCAGCTCAATGAGGAAGGCACAGCAACAGGACTTGGACTAGAAAAACCATGGCTGTGTTCAGTGGGCTTGAATAGGAAGGCAAGCAGCCAGCTGCTGGATTCTCTTCTTCCCAGGTGAAGGATGGAAGGTGTGACAACTTTTCCTGGGACTTGATAAGCATTGTGATTGTGGTTACTCTCATGCACCCTATTTCAGCTGCCAAATAGAGTGGCACTTGGTTTTGCTGCCAGGTGTATCTGTCTGGTGTCAGTCCGGTCTTACATCCTACCAGGATGTGCTTGAGGGGTGCCAGAACTGCACAAAGAGGAAAAGCTGGATCAGTGGCCGCTGGTGACTCGGAAAATTGGGGACGACAATAGGAAATTTTGTAATCCTGATCATTCCAGATTAACCGTAAAGAAGACAGAGCATTTATTAAAGGTTTAACACAAAGAGGCCAGTGTTCAACACCTGTAAGGGAAAGACTGACGGTCTGGTTCCAATTAGACAAACAAAGCTATTAAAACTCCAGTCTCTCTCTCTTTTTTTTTTTTTTTTGCCAATGATGCATTATCACAAGTACAGATTCCCTAGGCCAAGTAGCCAGTTGTTTGTGGTAAGTGACAAGTACTGTGTGGTTTATATTACAATATATCCTTGACAAGGTAAAGTAAACACAGCTCTATTTTTAGGCATGAAAAAATCTTAGTAGTTAACACAAATCCATTAGTAAAAAGTAGCCCTTACTAAAACAGTGGATGCAACTTGTTTTAATGGCTACTCGTTTTAAAGTTAAGTCCATCAAATTATGACAATGAAACACTACGGTGCATTACAACGAAAGACAGTGATCCAGAGCACGTAGCTGACTAATATGCACTCACTAACTACCTAACTATTTAGCATGCAAGTAAAGTAATACCCCCAGAAATTTATCTCTATCTTTCTCAAGAACAAATGTATTGTTACATTACAACACAGAGGATAAACACAAAAATGAGAGAGGAAGGACATATCTAAGCACTGGAGGATGTGAGTGAGAATTATCTTCATGTTCATATAACATGATGCAGTTACCTAGCACATTACAGTGAGAATTTTACACTCTGATTTGAAGAGGAAAAACAAAAACGTGACAACCTGGATTTATTAAAAACAAAGCAATAATTAAGTGTCTTGTTCTTCTGCCTGTGTTAGGGTTCCTCTCACTTTACATGTTGGGAGAAATATTTTTATAGCTGCTGTGGAGGCTTTTGTTGCATCCAGTCTTCTTAAAGCAAGAGGGAAGAGAGAGCGGGCTGAGTTCTTTGGTATATGGACTGTATTTATATAGCGCTTTTCTAGTCTTTCAACTACTCAAAGGGCTTTTACAACACAAGTCAACATTCACCCATACACACACTAATGGCAGGTGACTTCTCCACAAAGAGCCAATGTGCTCATCAGGAACTCATACACACGTCTTCGGGAGCAATATGGGGTTCAGTATCTTGTGAAAGGACATTTAGTCATGTGGACCGGAGGAGCCGGGGATCGAACTACCTGATTGGTAGATGACCCACTCCACCTACCGAGCCACAGCCGGCCTTACCCTAATCCTGTAAGATCAGAAAATTCTAGTGAATTCCTCCACACAAATCAAGCTTTAGAGTGGAGCAGTGATCGAAAAAGAATAGAGGGAAAAAAATTATTGAGTGATGGATGTTCACCTTTCTTTTGAATCTTTAAAGTGACAAGGCAGTGTAGCAGCTGTCATCAGGACCATCAGAGAGGAGCAAGGAGGCCAATCCGATAAAGCAATGTTAATGATACAATCCTACACTAAAAATGCTATCCAATATATTAAAATCAAGTAATAACACAATCTACTCAACACACTAAAGAGGTGAATAGTTTTCCTCTAAAGTAACCAAATTAGTTTTATTCACCTGCTACCAGCAAAATGACTTTCACAAAGCTCTTTTAGCTTTTGAAGTGTAAACTCACAAAATGTCAGTAAAGAAAATATTCACACCTATTGTACAGAAAAATGCATGTAACACACACATTCTGAATTCAAGTTTCTCATTTTTACCACACTAAACCTGTAGTGCACTAGAGTGCTTCTGATATGTATATTTAAGTTATTTAATGTCACAAAGAGCTCTAAAAAAATAACTGATCAGTTGTATTTTTAGCGTTTTTAGACTGTGAATCAGCCACATGAATGACAATAGGTGTAGAGTCAGGCAAAAAAAAAAGCATCTTGTTTGGCAACATTATTGGTTTTTACTTTAAGATTGCTGTTACACACCAGAGCATAAATATTGGTCAAAATAATCATGTGACCTTGTATTTCTATAACTATTGAAAGGACACTTTCCATTATATCTTTAATTTGCCTGTTGCATTTAAATTGTAATTTTTTATTAATAAAAAAGCCCACGTTGAAAGCCCACGGCTTTGGATATATCCCACACTGTAGTAAACATGGCTCACCCAGTCTTTAAGCAGTTTCTCTGATTCTTGATTAGAAAGGTGTGTTTCCTATAAAAACACTACATCAAATTGTTTGCATTTCAGAATACAAAATATCTTTTTCCTCTTACTGGATGTCCAAAGCCCTCCACATTCCAAGTGAAATACACAAACTGTCAAATTTAGCAGTCATAAACAAATATTAAAATATACACATGAGACAAAGCTAACCCTCAACTATGTGCTATGATACTCTAACCTGGTCAAACCCCTCTAACCTGAACAACCCCATCACCCAGACATAGCTTGTAACACTTAACTCTGTGCTACCTCGTTTAACAGAACTCAACTGACGGTCCATGATCATCGACTGATCGACTAACTTAACTCACACGGACCAACTGCATTGTTACTCCTACTTACAAATAAAATTTTAAAAAAGAAAAAAGCTAATAATAATGAGGAGGTCACTGCAAATAAAATAATGGGGAATTTTAATAACTGGTCCATATATAAAACATATATTAAAATATGACTTTTGGTAACAACTTGTAAAACAGTGTTAGCTAAAATCGTGAAAAACAAAACAAGCAAAAAAATCCCATAAGAATGAATGGGAAATCATAGAAAAACTGATCAAACCCACCCCTCTTTGAACTTGTACTGCTTTCATATAGTTTCAGCTATGGACTTCATTCAAACTTTAAACAAGACAGAAGACTTTGAACTATTAATCTTGTATTGACGTTTTTGCTATCTTTTACAGTTTTTGAGATATTACAGTTTTACTTTTATGCTATTTTTGTTCCTCTTCAGATTTTATAATGGGTGTGTATTGTGGAATCTAAAGCGAGCTGGAGTGGGCGATGTCATCGCTAGAGTGGAGAAGCAATGAAATGTAATTTAAAAATCTCAGAAACAACTCCCAATAAATCCCACAACTTTGGCCAAACCACACATGAAAACATCAGAAAACAGTACCATTTAGCAACCATTATAACTGACACTTGTTACCTCAATGTCACACACCCACTGCAGTTTGTCCTTCTGCCTGCTCTGACCAGCAGATATCACTGTTCAGGTGTTTTAATAATGGACTTTTTTTTTAAAGGAGACAGAAAAATCACATTTACAAATGGCTGGAGATTTGAAAATGTTTTTGTTTGTTTTTTTCTAAGTTTTATTGCATACTTTGATCTCCCTCTTGTCTCTCAAAAGTGGAGGAGGAGCTTCCTCCCTTGTCTTACTGAACCAGCCTCCCCTGAGCTGGATCCTCTCCCATCCAAAGAGTTATGTTTGTAGGAGAGGGCAGGACGTCATATGTGGCTCAGATGGTAAAGCTCAGCATGTTAGCCTCCACACACTCCACAGCTCATTCCATGTGATTTTCCTCTCTCGACAAGCTGCCTTGCTTGGCTTGGGATGTGACTCTGGCACACCTGGCAGCTTCTTCTTGGTGGCGCACCTCCTCAGCCACCAGGAGCTCACATTCAGTTGGAGTAGCCTTTTGCCAGGAACCCTTATCTGCCTTGTTGGACATGGCTCACCATGAGCCGGTGCTGGAGGGCAGATTGTGCATCCAGTACTGCAGAAGCTGGGGTCCACTTTTTTCCTGTGGCCAGGGTTGGAGCAACACTTCTCACCAACAAATCCCAAGATCTTGTCCCAAGATCCTGAGACACTGTCATCTCCAGTCTTGCTTTGGCACATTTGTATTCCTTCACCAGATTAGAGATAGGCAATGACAGGGCTCCATTCCCATAAAGCCCTATGCTGCTGAGACATCTCGGTAACCCAAGCCATTTCCTCACTTGTGCAATCACCAACCCCTCCAGTCAGTTGGCATGTGATAGACTGACCTCGTAGAAAGTAATTGCCACATAAGTCCAGGTAGCGGTCCAAACTAAAAGCACCAGAGCTTCAGCTTCAATGGAAAAGCAATGTTGCTGATTTTAGAGATGTTCCAATACGATTTTTTCTTTCCCAATACCAATTCTGATACCCAAACGTGCGCAGCGGATGATACCAAGTACTAATCCAATACCAATGCATTAAAAAATAATTCCTTTAAAACTTAAGGTGTAATAATTGTTTAGGATAATGAAAGTGTTTAAATGAAACATTATAATATAGTGGTGCACAAGCAACTTAACAACTAAAATCTATGAAAATCTAATGCCTTACATATCATCTTCTTACTAGTTGGACTCTCTGGTGTAAAATATTGCCAAATGTAAACATTTTGCTGGCTTTGCTGACTCTCTCCATCCTCTTTGCCCCTCTTAAAAATAGTAAATGGCAGTGCAGCTCAGCGCAACTTCCTGTGAACTGTTTTAGAGCAGTAAAGAAGCCATTTAGCGGCTAATAAATCACTTGGTGTCAGATCAGTGCACAAACTGGCGTAGTCATAGATACCAATACTAGCATTTTTGGCAGTATTGGAGGCATTTCCCAATACTGGTATTGGTATCAGAACAACTCTAGTTGATTTGCTAGACACTGCTGATTATATCCTGCCTGAGTTGTTCCACCTACTCGAATCTTTAAGCTCTGCATTATACCATTGTCTGAGGCTTTTGATGGGCTCTCCAGGACAGTTGGTATTGGCTCGTCATTGATGTGATACCTTTCTTCAGCTAGTTGGCCTTTTACGATGGAAATGCTACAGAGCTTGTTGGATTTGATCTCAATTCGAGCCCATTTGATGTTTCCATGGAGTTTGTGCCATAGGTGTTTGGTCCATGCTTTTGTTGTTGTTAATGTGGTCATGTCATCCACATAGAGTACGCTGTGATTGGGGGGAAATGCAGTCCACTCGTCATGCTTTATTCACCTGTGGACCACCCTTCCAGAAGCCTCACAGAGCTGCTATGAGCTGGAGATTGTGGCTCAAGAAAGGGTGTACTATGTGCCGCAAGTGCAAAAGGGCCGCCCTCAAGTGCACTGGCCCTTGCTCATGCTTGGAAGATTGCAAGGCTTAAAAAGGACACACATGACTGTACTGAACTCATAATTTTAGGTAGGGTGTGAGATGCCAACATGATGCCAGACAACATGGCAGCATTGCTCAGTCAAATTTAACTGGCTACCTTATGGGATAGGAGGGTTCCTTCATTTGCTAATTTGTGCAATTTGTGTGTAATAAGAGTGTAAAAATTGAACAATTTATGTATACAGCATTTATCCCTGCCAAAAATTTGGGAAAAGAAATTAAATTTAACTGCCTGAAATTTGTTTGTCCTCAGACTCAATCCGAAATGCCTCCACATTTGACAATCACTTCATGGGTTAAAGTATTAACGCTGGAGAAAAACTCATTAAGTCATAAAATGTGTAATACCTTCCGCATACAAGCTTGTCTACTTCTTTTTAAGCTATGTTGCAATACTGAATATTGAATACATGCAATATAATGATGAATTATAAAATCCTGCTTAGGTTCTTGGATAGCCTAGGCTGCTGTGATTTCCATCTCTCACAGTCACTGAATCCACCATCACAACAGTTTACCAAGTTATATGTGGTCTCATTGAAATCCTTGACCATGACATCATGAAGGTAGACATCACCTATTTTGTGTTATCATGTTTGGCTCAGGAACTATTATGCAAAATACATTATTCAGTTATGGTGGAAAGTAAAATGGCCACCATAGCCATCAGAAGTCAAATCTGTTGTGCTTCCATGTCTGAAAATAAACTTAATTGTTTTCTGGAGAAAGTTTCATGCTTTAGTCATAGAGTGCAGAATATTTTTTTACTTATTTGCCCCACTACCATAAAAGAAATTAAATGATTGTAACACCTAAATTTTACATGCCTTGTACGTAGCTTTAAACAAGCATGCAAACAGCATAAAACAGTTTTATCGCTCACAACACTATCAGAATCAGACAGCTTTATTTATTTTAGTGGAGTCTGCATTGGGCTTCAGAGTATAGTTGTCAGCCTCCATCCATGCTCCTCTATATTTATTATTTATTCATTATTTATTATTATATTTTAAGATGACATGTCACTATATGCTGTATATGTGAACAATAAAGTACCCTTACCTTTTAATTACCTTGAAAATTACCTTGACCTTTGAAACTTGAAATGTCAAGCTTCTGCCAATCCAAGTTTTAAAATAAAGTCAAACACAAACTTGACCAACCTCCTGAAAAATGGGTCCAATCCTCAAAATAAACAATTCCAGAATAATGTCTTGTGTTTTTATTATAGAATGCACAGGTGCTGATGTGTCAGCATTTTAAAACAGAGAATATTTTTTTAAATAGAGAATATGTACTGCCTGCAAAGTCCATGTTGTCACTGAGTGTTTTTCATGGCTACAGGGTAATTCAGGGTTGGGCTTTAGCATTGCTGGAGGGACAGACAACCCCCACATTGGTGATGACCCTGGCATCTTCATCACCAAGATCATCCCTGGAGGAGCTGCAGCAGAGGATGGACGCCTGAGGTTGGTCAATTATACACAATTTTTAATAAGAGATAACAATAAAAGTTCTTAGATTTGACAGGAATTTTCTGAGAAACTTGCATGTCTCAAAAAAACATCATAAAAGAAATCACTTTTAAGAAGATGACTTAAATAATCTTTCTCACCATTCACTGGAGACTGGATATCACTGGTTACCCCTCCACTACTGCACTCAATACTCTGCACCCAGGAATGTCTCATTGAAAATATTTAGGATAGCATACTACAGTATCATTTTTTTAAATTAGTGTCTCATTTTGAACTATATTTAGGACTAAAACCTTCAGCTGATGAGGCCTGCAGCTTAGAGGGCTGCGACTATACTCAAAGAATCTGGGGTTACAAAGGGTAACCAGCATTCTATTTCATATAGGCTTCACCCTCCAAGAGCTGTTGCTATTGGGTTACGGGCAAAGCTGATGTGGCCAACACCAACACTGTACCACCAGAGTCCATAAGCATTAACACATACCAGCTCACCAGCACCATAAACATACAGTGCGCAATAAGGAAAATCATTTGATCCAAGGCTCTTCAATTTACATGCTCTGACTGAAACAGCAGAAGAGATAAATGCACATGACATACATGCAACACACCAGTTATGGCAAAAGTGGGAACAACAGTTTATACACCATAAAACCGTCCAACACATGAAGAGCAACAGAAGGAGAGCAACAACTCACTTCATGATTCTAGACTAAAGGAAAAATGGGGGTATTATGCACAGATGTGCATAGGCAGTGAGCGCAGCAACACACAGTAAAACTCATATGGAACAAACAGTAACCCAGGGACAGATGCACTGTGGCAGTCTCGGAAAACTTGAACAGTGAGGGCGGAGAGCCTTAATCACTTTGCAGCCTATAGTACACATATCAGCGCTACAGTGGTGAAGGCATGTACGCAGCTGGCTCAGGGTTGGCACACTCAAAACAGAATGAGTCAGTGAGAACACAGACACATCAGGTAGGTAGGCACACTAGGTTAGGCACATAAGGTTAAGTCACCAACCTGATGTTGCGTACTTAGTTACAAACATGGCAACGTACATAAACAAAACTGTGCCCCGAGCCAAGTGGAATATTAAAAATGAAGACCATCTTGTGGAATTAAGGCAACAACGCGAGTGCCGTCTCATGCAAGACAAACCACAACAGGGCTGCTCTCGAAGTACATCATCTGTCTCTGTGTGCTGCAAAATATGACTGAATTTGAGGGTTGTAACATCCAGGTGCTGTGCTTGGTCCAGCTGTGAGTACTCAGTCTGAGTGCTGTCCATGGTACACAGAGCATGCTGCATGCATGGTGTGTCAGATCTGCAGCATGTGGAGTAGCCCTGCTTAAAGTGTCACTGACATACATTTCGGGCCCTGGCTTGTACACAACATTAAGGTTGTAACTGCAGCTGCATCGACATGCTCTGGAGACGTTTCGCTGCACTCAGAAGGGGCTTCTTGAAGATAGTGGTCAATGGTTTGTGGTCCATTTCTGCAGTGATTGTTTCCCTGCCATATAAATATTGGTGGAATCTCTGGCAGGTGAAAACTATGCTTAGGCACTCCTTCTCAATCTGAGCATAGTTTTGCTCTATCTGTGTCAGTACTCTCAAGGCAAAAGCTGGCTGCCCCCCTTGCAACAAGCAGCACCCCGGTCCACTCTTGCTTGTGTCACTCTGGATCGTGACTGGCTTTGTGATGTTGTAATATTTGAGAACAGGTGTGCTAGAGAGCAGCTGGTTTATCTCATGCACTGCCACATTGTGTTTGGGCAACCAATGCCATTCAGTGTGCTTATCCTGGATCCTGCAGAGCAGCTCACATACCTTAGAAAGCTTTGGCAGGAATTTTGCAAGGTATGTTATGAACCCGATGAAGTGCTGTACAGCTTTCATGGGTGCTGGCATTTCCATCACTGCCCTGTTTTCTGTGGGTGGATTTTCAGTCCTTCCGAGGACAGAATGTGACCGTGGAAGTACACAGCTTGGGTTTGAACTGCAGCTTGCGCTCACTCAGACTGAGCTTCACAGCCCTGCATTGCTCCATGAGAACATGCAAGTTGTTGTCATGATTCAGTTCAGCTTCTGCATATGTATCACCACACCCGACCACCAGAATGTCATCAGTTATCAGTTCAGTGCCAGCCAGGCCTGATGGCAGCTCGCGCTGCTTGTGCCGGTAGATTTCAGGTGTGATTGAGATTCTGAATGGGAGTTTTAGCAATGTCATGCCATGTTTTAGCAATGTTCAGGATGCCCCATGGTGTCCTGAAGGTCGTCAGATGGCTACTTGTATCGTCCAGCTTGCACTGTAAGAAGGCACTGCATGCATCCACTAAAGTAAATACGCAGTGTTACAAGCTAAGCCCGGGTAAATAACATAGCCACTCTCTAATAGCCCCTAACATCTAGTGGTGAAGAAGGAGACAGTCAGATGAAAGTTAGGACTGTTTTCATGACCGGAGACACAAACGGGATAAGCTCACCTGTACGCCAGCGGGCCGGAGAGCCTCCTGCCGGATTCGCTCTACGAAGTATGGCGGTGATCGGCGAGCCCAAGCTCCGTTAGTGTTCAGTTTTTTGTTGGTTGGGGTTTAACTCGAAAAATAAATACTAGTTTCATTCGTGTCCGTGGGTGTGGGTCCACTGGGGCGAGCTGCAGACATGCGACGTGGCTTCTCGTCAGACCCTCGGTGGCAGCCCTCTACCTGAGTCTTGTGACGTCATTTAAAAGGTGACGCAGCAGCCGCTTCACGCGCACTGCAGGCATGATGCATTTAAGACTGCCAGACAATTCAGTGACGTTTCACCACAGCTTAACCCATCGTATCATCCACATGAAAACCAGTCCAAACAATTTACAAAACAGAAAAGAAAAAGAAGGAAAAGAAGAGGACCTATTCCTCCTGCTTCATTCCTAACAGCAGGCTTTGGGCAGCTTGTTCAACACGTCCTCCAGTGTCGGCATATGGTAATGAGACCTCAGCAGTCCCTGGTTAAGTGCCTTTGGGTCAATGTATAGTCTTATTTTTTCAGGTTTTGTGATGTCACCATACTACTTATCCACACCGTTGGTTCGCTCACTGTTGTGATGTTGGCTTCTCTGTCTGTCCAGTTCTTCCTTGACTCTTGCTTTCAAAGCTACTGGAACGTTCCGTGGTGCACACTGTCCTGGGGTTACATCAGGGTCCAGCTCAAAGTGTATCTTGCCTGGGACTGACTCAATTGGGTCATTAAAGACGTCATGGTAGTCTTTTAACAGATATGCCTTTGTAAAGGTGTGTTCAGACCAAAACGCCAGTGTCGTGTTGCTTGATCATATTTTGAAACATTGCTTCAGTTGCTTAAATCGCCTCATTTGCGCGATGTAAACAGTCTGCTTATAGTAGCTCATTCACAGGAGGGGGGACTGGCCACAGTTGTGGTCCTACACAAATTGGAAAACTAAACAACGTCGGGTCTTTGTAATAAAATCATCCGGAGCCTCTTAAGTTGTGTTGCACCGTGTCAGCCACAGTTAGCATTAGCTAGTAGTATCAGGAGGAAGTGGGGCTTGCCATTTTCTATCATTAACCACAGCTGATTTTATCATCCTTTTTGCACAGTCTCAGTTGTGGAAGTCCCAGAAACATTGGAAAATTAAATGACATTGTGTCTGTGTTCATAAGATAAGCCTGTGGTTTATAAAGTCATGTAGGAGCTCCATGGTATTCACACACAGCAACAGTTGTTTTGACCACTGTGTCTGATTCAATGTCAGTTTAGTAAATTCCGGCAACATTAGTGCTGTCAGGATGTTATTGACATTGGAAGAATCTCAAAACTGATTGGCTGTTGCGGCACGGCATCATGCAATGTCACCTAAAAAGTTGAATAATTTCAACTTTGAGCAATGAGGGAATGAAAGCGATGGAGGCAATGAATGCCTCATCGCGTGATTCGCATTGCGTGTATCACGAGATTCGCGTCACCCGAAGTGACATCGCGTTTGATCGCATCTTTACATTGACTTTGTATGTAATCTTGTGGCATTCATTGCATTTATCACTTTAGGTCTGAACACACCTTAAGGGTCACGGACTGACTTGTATCCACTTTATTTAGTTCATCTGGAAGGGTGAAGCTCATGAGGCACAGACATTATATATGTCAACACAGAGCCCTGACCACTCATCCTCTCCACATCTGGATTAACCTGTGCTTTCTCAGAACACCAATAAGTGGCAAAAAACAAGAAGCATTAACATATGCCTATATGTAACAGTTATTATTATTATTATTATTATTATTATTATAATTATTACCATGAGATCACGTGTCCATGGAATTGCCACTGTGAAATCATTAGTACAAACGGCAGATGTGTGGTCTTGCGGTCTGGCGGAATTGTCTGTCGCGTGCATTATGGGGATTATAAAGTTAAAAATCAACTGAAACTGTCCTTATGTCTGTGGTCTCCCACTTTTAAAAATTAGTTAAGATTTGAAAATCCTCTGGTGTGTGGTCAGCTTAACATGAGTAAAAACCCTCATTTTCCTTGCCCACTGGAACTAGAAATAAACTCTTTTTAGTTAATAACTGTTGTGAGACTGCATATGGCGTGAACTTTGTGTCTTGGAAATTGTATAAGTGCCATGTTGGAGGGTCAGAAGCTACCTGGGACCTTCAGAGTACATATTAAGTGCTATTTAGAAAAATTTAACTATGTATTTTTACTGTTTTAATATAACTAGTTATGCAAAGTTAAATACATATCCTGCTTAGCCGAAGATTTGAGACGGACAGCAGAATCTTGTCTGTACATCGTATTTTGTCTCCTTACTGATCAAGAATACAGTTGTTCAATCTGCAAGATCTGTCTGTCAAGTGTTTTTATTTGAGTCGGGTTTCAGTGTTTCGATGAGAAATTCCACAACATTATTTGTGTATGTTTCTTCAGTGTTTTTGCCTTTTTTTGGTCATCATAAGATGGATTTCCTTTAGTCAAACTCTCTACACCAATGGATCTGAAACTGTGAGGCAGGCTCAATTTATTAAAGGGTTGTAGGCCAGCCACTGTTTCTTTTGCAAGGTGCAGCTCAGGAGCATTACCGTCAGATCACAGATGCTAGAGAGAAGTGTAATGTATGTAGTGAGTCATTCTTGAGCAAATTACCGGAAAAGCATTTAATTGATGGTCACCCACCAGGTAGGCAGCAAGACTTACGCACTATGGAGGAGGGGAAGTCTAATCTCTCTGAGGAAAGAGGCCTTAGGTGGATTTAGATTTCTTTAACATTAAAGAGGCCAGACACACTTCTGTCAGTGCCCTGGGACAGTGTAGAAGAACTGATCATACTTAATGTTTTGAGCATTTCGGGTTAGTTCTTTTCTTTTGTTTTTTTTTCATGGAGGCTCTTGTGTTTTTAAGTGGTAAAAGTATAACTGTAATAAGGACTTAGCCCACATTACCTTGTCATCGTGTTTCTGAAAGGTTCTATAAGCCAATTTGGTACAATTCTCGTTTTATGTTTACATTTGGTTATCCTTTCTCATGATAAAGAGCATTCATTTGTTTTGGCTATAATGGTCATGCTGTAATATAATGAAGTGTACTCAAAATCCCTCTTCAGACACATTTTAAAATATGCAAAATTACTCTGATATGATTTATTTTTCTAACATGACAAGCAAAGGTTACACATGGCTGAAAGCACACCTACTCTTTCCTCCTTATTGACAAAACACAGTCCTGGTGCCCCACCCACCAGAGCTGCTTACATTAAGTTGACTGTGGTGTTTTGAGACCTATCACAGTAAACAATGGATAAATTCAGCCACAGGCTCCTTGTACCTGGCAGTGACTGACATAAAGTTGGTTGTTTATGCTAATGTTAACTGTCCTTTTCTGTACTGAAAAGTGCACTTCGTGCTAAAGGTGTCAAGTTCCTTTGCCAATGATCTGCTTTGTAACTTACCAGATGTAGCTTGTCTGGGGTACACTTGAATTTAAGATTTTAGGAAGCTGTACAGATATTACCTCCTTCAATAATAAAATGTGATTACAGCTTTCTGGTGACAAACTTTGCCCAGATACTAGTCTTCTGCTTTCAGCTAGTGGAAATAAGCTATGTATTTATGCATAGGATTAAGGTTGTATGTTTAGAGTGTATTTAGTGCATATCTGCATGTGTGTGTGCCCACACTGGGTCACATCTGGTTGCTATGAACACCTCCCAGGGGACTGTGTCCCTGGAAGCCAGGGCATGGATGTTTTGGTCAACACCACAGGGAATTCCAAACTGAGCCACTCCTTGCTTCTGATTTTTACACTCTTGTGTACTTGCTCACATACACACACTTACTCATAGTCTGACACACTAGTGTACCCACACACAGACACATATACATGAAAAAAGTGTGTATGGCTTTCCTGCGAGCTGTTACTGCACTACAATCGACGTACATTGGCAGTCATAAATCCATTGGAGAAACAAAAATAAATGCAATTTCCAAGACAGGGAAGCTCATGGTGTATTCCTAGTCTCAGCTTGCTCTACTGTGAACTGTATGGGGGATTGATGGTGGATGTTGACATCTTGTGCCAGGTGCTGGTCAATGGGGTTGCTGTCAAAATTTGAGCGAGACAATGGTTACCACACAGGTAGCCTCACATGCTCCTTTAAAACACACACAAGATGGAGAAGTGGGGTTGAACACGCTGTATGCTCTAAAAAATAGTGAAAGTGGTGGTAACTATGAGCTGTCCAAACAAGCCACTTACAGGATGTTGTGAATAATGCTTCAAGTGTTTGCGTGTATGTGTGTATGTGTAAATTTGCTAAAGGTGAGAGAAAGAAATGACCAGGCATTAGTGAACACACACGCAGCACAAAATAACAGCAGCTGGCTACCCGCCAAGTGGGAAAAGCGTAAATCAGCTTCTAGCAAGCACAACAACAAACAGCAATCACCAATAAAGTTTGATCAAGTACAAAGGAGGACATGGGGGTCCAAAGAATCCGCAGCAAAAAGCTTCAAAGTTCTCTCTCTTTCTCTCTCTCTCTTTTACTTGGATTGCTTGGAATGTAAACTGTGAGACTAACTTAACACATGGTGCAACGTGTTCATCATGAAAACGTTGGTTACGCATCATATCCATAGATTCTATAGGGTATAGAGTATAGGCATAGCCCTCTAAGAGCTGTCGCTGTTGGGTTTATCCCTCACGCATGCGCAGTCCTGAAGATTTCTTTCTCACCACAGTACCATACAGTGGCCCTTCTCATGTCCTCCTTGTAGCGAAAACCACATGAAAATGAGTATTAATCTGAAAATATTAACATTAATTTAGATAAGAAATTTTCTGGTGATTTCTGCTTTACTTAAGGGGGGGCGGAGTGCTGGAGTAGCCATCTTGCATGTGTGCTTTAGTGTGTGGTTTAAGTCACCTTAGTGTGCTGTGAATAGGCAAATCTGAGTGTTGCAGAACAATTTGATTTGGTTTAAACTGATAAGTGTGAAGTGGTGGTTTATTCATAATTTGCCTATATATTCTGTGACAATTTCACCCTTTTAACGCATAACTCTATACTAACTCCCCTGATAGAGCAGTCTAGCCCCACATTTGTTATTTTCTTTATTTGTTAATTTAAGTTTTAATTAATTGATTAATTGTACTAATTGCCCAATCCTTGCTTTATTTTGGCTGACATTTAGGCCTCCTTTTGCCACAATCTACCTGAATGGAGACAAGTTGTTTATCTTATGCATGGTAAATAAAATCTATATATTTTTGTACAGCAGTCTCTGGTTCTAGTTTATTCTGGGTCTTGTGCATTGAGTATCAGCAGGTCACACTAACAAAACTTGTTCTTAAAAACTAGAGCTTGGTTGGTCTGAGCACAACGCACCACAATCTCGAAAAAACTCTCAGACAAAACTTTCGTGCACCAAATAAAAAAGAATGAAAAATGTAGGCTGTGTAGAGTTACAGTGCAGAGTGCGACTCACTCCGCACTTTAGCGCATACTGTGTAGGCGAGAGCCAAAGAGCCAAAGGAGAGTGAACTCCTGGAGCAACTCCAAGAGCGGACTCTCGAAGCAAAAACTGAACTAAACTGAGTTGTGCAAAGCCCTATGGGATTGAGCACGTCGGGCTTCGCCGCTAGCATTTAGAAGTTGTCTAAGCGGGCAATAAAATATGTTCGACAAATGGGGCATAGTGTCTGTTGTCTGTCTGAATTACCGGCGAAATGCATGAATTAAATAATTTTCTGTTCCCGCACAAGATTATTGACGCAATAAGTAATTTCCCCACCATACAGCATGTTAAAGAAATCATTTGCATGTTCTTTGAAAGCAGTATTAATAGTAGGAAGAAGGTAGATGTCAGATTAAACACACTCTAACTGTGTACAGTTCTGTAAATTGTACATACACAACCATCTGAATTTAGTGTTGAAAACTTAAACAGGCTCTTGTTCTTATTACAAAGACCTCTTCCCAAATTAGATAATATCAAAGCTTTCCTTAGAATTAATGTAACAACACACTTTGTAATGAGAAAGTACACTGAGCAGAGTGTTTCAGTTAGAACAAGGAAGAGGATTATCTCAAGTAAGATAAAAGTTGACTACAAATAACTGGTGACAATGACTTTAACACCAAAATTATTTTGAGTAAAAATAAACCCAAGAAAGATACTCTCAGCTATTAGGAAAAGAATAAAAGAATAGTTACTGCTTCCAATTGACATTTTACCATGGCTTACATGTTACCAAATGTGAGCAGGAGATGGCAGTCTTGTTCTGTGATTGAGAAGTGAGTAAAATTGAATTTTAATATCTCAGCATTAGAACACTCTAGGAACTTCAGTCTTTCACTGTTTTGACCAGAATGTTAAACTGTACAATGTGACATCAAAATGACTCAACAGAAGTTTGGTTATGATAGTCAAATAAATGTTGAGAATTAAAAGTCTGTCTTATTCTCTTGTCTGTTCAGGAATGTTGATTAGGGTCCTGGAGGTAATCCGAATGAGGTGGTAAAAGTGTCTCCTTGAGCAAAAGCACCCCGACTTTGGGAGTCACACTTTGGTCACAAAACAAACAGGGAGGGCTGGAATGTCATGACTTTGTGTGCTTCAATGAAGGTTAATTATGAAAGCATGGAATAAAGTAATGATGAGGACGGATGTCTGCTACAGCCTGAGCAGTATAAAACACCATCAGGGGCTCTGCTCCCATTTAAAAGCCAGCTTTTTCTTCAGCTGATGAAGGTGGGACAGAGGGGCCTGCAGCTTAGAGGGCTACGCCTATACTCATAGAATTTGAGGTTACGATGTGTAACCAACTACTATTTTGTATGGCTTGGCCCTCTAAGAGCTATCGCTATTGGGATAAGGGTGAGGCTGATGTGGTCAATGCCTCTCTGAACACCTCTGAGTCCAAAGCATTAACACACCAGTTCACCAACACTTACAAGCACAGTGCATTACAAGGTAGAATTATTGATACAAGGCTCTTCACTCATACACACTAACTGGATAGGAAGAATAGTGCCATTACGCATGAGGCAGGCAGCACACACCAGCTGCTGTGAGAGCAGGGATGATAATTTACATAAAAAACAAGTTTGTAACATAAAAGGCACAGAGGAGAACAATAAACCATTAAGGTCTCAAGGTACGGAGATCGTTATGCACTGTGAGCGCACACAGCAGAATATACGCACCGACTCTACGCAGAGAAAGTGGATGCACAATGTGCCTAGAATCGACAGTGTCCAACTGATCATTAAGCACGCCTAAAACTGAATGAGTCAGTGACAACACAGACGCATCGCGTTAGTAGAAGCATGAAGAGAAGAGCCGTGGAAGAAGACAAGGCTCTGGTGGAGTGTGTGGAGGCTTCTCTGCCGCAGCATCATGTGCACATGTGATGGCCTCACACAACCAATGAGCCAGGTGCTGCTTTGGCAAGGGACATCCTTAAGAATGCTCCCTATAATGAACAAACAGTTGCTGAGTCTGTCTGAGGTCTGCTGTGCGTGCAACAAAATGAGACAGAGCGCGCACCGGGCAAAGGCTGTGTGATTTTTCCTCCATCTCATTCCTGCGAGGGGGAGGAGAAAAACTATCCAGGGAAACAGCTCTAACACTAAGGGAGCTGGTTATAATTTTAGGCATAAATGCCGGGTTAAGCCTCAGCACGCTGAGCTCCCGTCATCTCTGATAATAAGACAAGAAGGGGAGACTGTGATTGCACATAGGTTACTTACCCTCTTAGCCGAAGTCAAGGCTAGGAGGAGCACTGTCTTCAAGGACAGACACCTGAGAGAGATCCTGGCTAGCGGCTTGAAACGGGGATCCCCATGAGTGTGTAAAACCAATTGTAAATCCCACTGTGGAGCCAAAGTGTGTGTAACAGGCCATTGTCTCCCCACTCCTTTCAGAAAACCATCAGGTGCTCAAAAAACAGACCTCTCTCAAAACCCTTCTTGGCAAGGTGAAATGGCCACAGCATATGTTTTGACAGTATATAGTGCTAAGCATCTATCCACTAAGAACTGGAGGAGAGATAGCACAAGAGGCAGAGGGCACGACATGGGGTCCATGTTCCTCTCCACACATCAGTGCTGAAAAGCAGACCATTTGGCTAAATAAGACATTGTAATGGACAGAGCCCTCGCATCCTGAATAGTACGCACCACATTAGGGGGGCAGACCTAGCCTCTCCAACCGCTCCCGTTGTGGGGCCAGACCCATAACCGCTGGCCTGCCACGGTTTCCCCCCCGACAGCAGCTGAATCAGTGATGGGAACCATGGTGCGCTTGTGCGTTCCGGAGCCACCAGAATGACTGTCAGTCCCTCTAACTGAATTTGCGCTAATAAGCGGGGAATCAGAGGAACTGGCATATGAAAGGCATATGAGAGAGCCCATGGTCAGTGAGAGAAGGTGTCCACGCCCAACGGTGGAGAATCCTGGGGGCTCATGGAGAACCACAGAGCACACTGTGCGTTCTCCCAGGAGACAAACAGATCCATCTCGGCCTTCCCAAATCTGTCCCATATTGTTTGAATCAGAGAGGAGTTCAGCTTCCACTCGCTCTGAGGAGGGTCGCCGCATGACATCAGGTCCGCAGCCTAATTCTGCTTGCCCGGAATGTGAACTGCTCTGATGGAGTGCAGATTTGCCTGTGACCACAACAGAAGGCTCCTGGCTAACTCCAGCAGATGAGCCGAGTGAACACCGCCTTGGTGATTTATATAAGCCGCAGCTGTCTTGTTGTCCGTCCTTATCATTACATGCTTGTCTGTCAGAAGCAGAGCAAAGGGTTTCAGCACCTTCAGCACCATGGATAGCTCTAGGCAGTTTATGTGGAGAGATGGAGGCTTTTGCCACCCCCCCCCACTGCGTGTGAGAGTCCCCCCCAACCCAACAGAGAGGCATCAGTATACACTGAAATGTGTGATGTAACTCTCGTAAGGACACCAGGGGTTTTCCAATATGACAGGTCTGCTTGTAGGGTGGAGGGGATGATCAACATACGCCTCTTGTACTGAACTGGGTTGAGGCGGAGGTGGCCAAACCATCTCTGGATTCTTCTCATGTGAAAGACGCCCAGAGAAACCACAACATGACTTGCTGACATCATGCCTAGCAAACGCATCACAAGCAGACCCGACACCACCCTGCCTGGTGAGATGCGTGAGAGAAGAACGCTGAGCGCCTCCAGTCTGGCCAGAGATACCCTCGCTGTCATGACGAGCAAGCTCATATGCACAGTCAATAAACTATCGACTGTGAGGGAAGAGGAAAGCTGTTTTCCCAGTTTATTGCAAACCCCAGCAGAGACAGGTGCTTTACCAGTTCCACTGTGTGAAGCACCACGCTCTCCCTGGAGGAAGCCCTCACAATCAAGTCATCCAGATAACAAAGCCTTTCCTGCATAACGGCTCGAGAGCTGTTTCCACACACTTGGAAAAAGTGCAAGGAGCCAGAGAATAACCAAAGGGCAAATGGTTGCATTGAAACTGGACTCCATTGAATGAGAAATGCACGAATTTCCTGTGCATTGGGATGATTGGCACATGAAAATAAGCAACTTTTAGGTCGATGGAAGTGAACCAGTCGCCAGGACACACACATTCCAGAACATGCTTTATTGTGAGCATGTGAAAGGGCCTCTTCATTATGAATTTGTTGAGGAGAGCTAGATCAAGAATCTGCCTTATACCGCCTGTTTTCTTCTGCACGAGGAGGTAACGTGAATAAAAACCCTCATTTGCCTCGTTTCCTCGCCTGCCAGTCCTCTGGAAATTCCCCCTTCTTCCTTGAGCTCCTTGAACTCTGTTGTCAGAGCAGCTGACTCTGTCTGAGACGGCATGACTGACTCTAGCACCCTGCTGAATGGTGGAGGGGGGCTGGTGAACTGAATAGCGTGGCCCTTTTTTTATTAAATTCCCCATCCATTTGCTCATGGAAAACATTTTGGGAGCCTCTGTGGACATTTTTATAAGCCAAGAGAGAGCCCTCACCGCCACTACTTGAGCTGAATGTGCATTCATCGCAGCCCATGGGAGAGCTGAATCGAAAGGGCTATGACGGAGGCGGTTTGTCAGTGGAAACATGAAAATGCCTGTTTTCAACATTAGCAAGGAGAGACCCTCACTACTGCGCATTAATGAATGGTAAGTGGAGAGTTTACCAAGCGGCATCATGTTCTCATGAGACAAAACAACTTTGCTCGTAGAACTATGTGAGAATGTAGAAGGAGGCTTAACAGTTGACACACTGACTGTTTGCACTGAGGAGACATGGGGGAGAAACGTGTGCTTTAACAGATGAAGAACGTTCGTAGGAGAGGGGTGCAAACTGATGTTCAGGAACATGCTCTTGATTAAAAGGTGGTTGGTTCTGAAAAGAGCTGTTGTGTTCGGCAAATCTTGAAAAAAGGCACACGTCCCCACAAAAGCCTTGTTGGTGAGAGGAAGCTCTGCTCCAAGAAGTATGCTTATGCACCTTCTCCGCCTCCTCCGAAGCCTGCTGCAGATGGTTGACAGCGTCAGGGAGGAGTGGCCCAAAGAGCCTGTCAGGACTGATGGGGCCTTCGAGCAAACCTTTCCTGATTTGCTCAGGTAGCTGGGACATGTGGAGCCATATGTTGCACTTCAGCATTGGCGTACATGCCTTGATGTGAGCTTGAACCACAGCAGTGGTCGTGAAGAGGGTCAAGATAGCCGCTGTAGACTTGCCAATCTCTGTTGCTAACTCAGCAAGAAGAGCGCTAGGCTGAGTACGCTCATATACTCACCCAGACAATTTTGGTGCAGCTTGCAGTCCTTCGGACACTATTTAGATCCATCCGATATCTTCGTATCCATATGATAGTAGCGCACGGGGTCACAGCAATGCAGCCTCAAGATAAGACATTATCTGCCGCGAAACTCGCTCATTTCAACTACATTTTGTCATGAATCGCCAGTGTTATCACCATGTCAGCTCAACTTCCTTGTTATGGTCATCCGGGGCTTTTTT
>JAPQLA010000006.1:2615462-2664273 GCA_029822935.1 Naso vlamingii | reverse complement strand
TATATATATATGCCAGAGTGTAGCCAGAAGCTATTTTTCTATCTGTAGTCCCTTGGCAGGTTGATGTAGAAGCAAAGACACAAAATCAGCAGCAACAAAAAACACACACACAATACCTGACAAACACCCACGTGGTAACATCAATGAAGAATGTACAACACTCACAACAAAGACAAATACAGCAGTACCTTCAGTAAGATAGATCAGTAAGATAGATCAGTATGATCAGATCAGAGGTAACCATGGAAGCAAAGTGCCCCAAAAAGATTGCGCATTGCCCTGTTATGCCAGAATGTGTTGATGTTTATTGCACGTATCCCTATTGCATGGAATTAAAATCTTAAAGTGCTGATGTATATTGTACATATGCCTATTGCATGGAATTAGAATATGAAAGTGCTGATGTATATTACACATATCCCTATTGCACAGAATTAAATTATCAAAGTGCTGATGTACTGTATATTGCACGAAGGTCTATTATACAAGATTGGAATATAAAGATGCCGAAGTATATTGTACATAGCCCTATTGCACGAGACCAGACATGGTCACAGATTTGGTTTGTCCTGAGCCATACCTTCAGATGACCTTTAAATGCTCCAAAGCTGGAACATTCCCTGATTGAAAGTAGTAGGCAGTTCCACAATGAGCTGCCTGACAGGACATTTTGACCAACAGAGGTTCTTCTAAGGGGCACTTCACAGTCACCTCTAGAAGTGGCCCTGGTGGTCCAAGATGAGGAGTCACTGATTGCTTTGTTTTTAATATAATCGTTTTATGGAGGTGGTGACAGTCCATGTAATATTTTGTACATTAGACAGGCAATTTTAAATTTTTTTAAGTTCTCAAAGCTTAACAGATTGTATTTTGAGAAAATGTTGTAGTGGTGGTACGTAAACAATTTTTTGTCTAATACTTTCAGCACTTTTTTTGTAGAGAGATTCAGTTGTTTAAAGAGTCATCACTCCTGCCAGTAACCAGCTGGTTAAACAGTAGTCCATGTGTGAGAAAATCATAGAATGTAAAAACATCATGGCCGCATCATCCATCAGGGACCTCCTTATCTGCCTGAAGTTATACAGATTATATTTTATTGTTTTTGACATCATTGTGACATGGCTCTTAAAGGAGAGGGCAGAGTCCAACATGACCCCCAGGTATCTAAACTCCTTTACGACCATAAGCACCTCTCCTCCCAAGAAAACATTAGAACTTTTGACATTTGTAGGATGTTTTGAAAAGTGCATATATACAATCTTTTTAGTATTTAATAAAAGACAGGACTTGGTGAGCCAGTCTTGTATGTGAGTCAGTGTCAATGAGAGTACTTGAGCAGCCTCTTCAGAATTTTTTGCCTGTGTAAAGATCACAGCATCATCTACGTACAACTGCATGTCAACACCTTTACAAACGTCAGGTCAATCACAAGGAAAATAAAATAGGTCCCATTATGGATCCTTGAGGGACCCCTACTTGACAGTCCAGGTAAGGAGATTTGACAGCGTCAACCATAACACACAGTTTTCTATTTGATAAATATGACTCCATCCACATTATGGCTTGGGTAGAAAAGTTGAAGTGAGTCATTTTGGCTAGTAGCACTCTGTATTCAAAGGTGTGAAAGGCCCTTTTTAAATCCAAAAATACAGCACCCACACAGCTATTTTTGTCCAGGAGACATTTTGTTTTTTCTAGAAACACAGTTAGAGCTGACACAGTAGAATGGTGGGCATGAAAACCAAAATTTCATGGGATGCATCGGGGTCTGGCTATTGTTAAGATGTTCATTTAATTGTGTAGTGACCCATTTTTCAATTATTTAAGAAATTACAGGATGGATGCTAATCGGCCTATGGTTATTCATGTCAGATCTATCCCCTGATTTATAAATTAGGGTTACCATGGCCGGTTTCCAAGCCTTCGGAACAACTGAGTGTTTGATAGATAAATTAATTAGGTGCGTAATTTGGCATACCAGAGACTCCTTATGAGCTTTTAAGAAACTGGTGTCAAGACCATAGGCATCCTTAGCTTTGGAGTTATTCAGAGTGCCAGTGATGTTAAGTTTAGTTTCTGGGTGACAGCCTTTGGGCAGTGGTGTGTGTAGACCCCAGCCAATAACAGCATGAAGTTGGGACTCTTTAAAAACAAAGTGACCAGGTTGCATCACTGTCTCATTTCTCTGTCATAAGCTGTAGGTCTACACACACACACACACACACACACACGCACACACGTACACATACGCAGGGAGTAGGGAGCCATCATAGAAGATGGCTTATGTTTAGTTAAATGTATATGTGTATGGTAATATGCATGCATTTAATGCAAAATGGACCCCTTTGCAAAAAACGAACAACAGCAGCAACAAAAAAACAGCAGATTTTTAGCGATGTTACGTACATACTCTCCAGTGCTAGTGCCTGTAAGTACAGGCCGTAAATAGATAATAATGCCTTGAACTGATCAGTCCTTCGTTGTTTTCAAAATGCATTTGAAAAAGAACATGTTGAAACTTCGAAATTTATAAACAATGACATCAAAAGTTCATAGTTCTTGGAAAAATTACAAAAGATATTGAAAATTCATTTAAATGTTTTAGGGAGTAGCAATAAAGTGGACAAAATTAGCATTGAACTACAGCCTCAACCCATCCCAAACTGCAAGAGTGACTCACCAGCAGCTGTAACATGGTGGATAAACGGAAACCATTAAGTAAATCTGACCCTGAGACTGGGCACATAGCAATTGAAGGACTGCTCAACATAATGTTGCTGTCAGTATTTTTTTCCCCTTATGATAGCAAAATCATGACCCGCCCTACCTAACCCTAACCCTCTGCCTCTGACTCGGTGCCTTTATTGGTTAGAGTGGTTTGGGTCAGGTTAAGAATTACATAAGGCAAGGTAAGCCAATCAGACACAGAGGAGGGCAAGTCATGACATTGCCATCTGAGGAAAAAAAAACTCCCAGTTAGCTCTCTAACTAAAAATGTGGATAAAAATAATATAATTGTGAGCATATGTGTAGTGTGCTACTGGCGCCCACTGGAGCGGTGCTCCTCCACTTTTTTCTTCAGATGAAAAACTTTCAACCATATTAACTGGTATAAATTCATGCGCATTTTATTAAGTGTTTTAAGATCCAATCATTTCTATAGCATATGTCATCATGCAGAAAGGCAAAAGCAAATGAATTCTGGTCGAAGTTCAGACATTTTACTGTGTGTATGATATGTATATGTGACAGATAAATCCTCATAAAGGTATAGTTCATCCAAAAATGAAAATTCAGTCATGATCTACTCACCCTCATGTCGATTGAAGGTTGGGTGAATTTGTTTAGTCCACAAAACGGTGCTGGAGGTTAACAAGAGGAAGGGGTTGCAGTAATCTCCCAAACAATTGAAGTGAATGGTGACCAGGTGTCAAAACAGTAAACATACGCGAACACTACACAACATCTGTGATGTTGTTTAAAACAACTTGGCATGTTGGGGCTTCAGGACACTTGGATTACTTCAGATGAGTGGCTGGAGGCATTTTATGGTTTTATTATGTTATTTTGTTTTTTGGTCTGTTTTTTGTTTTCAGTTTTTTTTAAACGTTTGAAACTTGGTATTTGTTTCAATTGTTTGGGAGATTACTGCAACGCCTTTTTCCTGTGACACTCCAGCAGTGTTTTGTGGACTAAAAAAATTCACCCAACCTTCGATTGGCATTATGGCAAGTTGATCATGACTGAATTTTCATTTTTGGATGAACTATCCCTTTAGCTTTAACTGCTCTGTCTGTAGCCTTTTATTTAGCGAAGCTGTACCCGACATCTACCCGCTGCTGTAGCAGCATCTTCTTTCTGCAGGCAGTCTACATGTTGCTTTCAGGAGCCTCCGTGAATCACAAGAGTTGAGGCAGAGCAGAGGACATTTTCTCCATAAAAATATGACTCGATTTTACTAAAATTGCTGTTCTGTGCGTCGTATTAACGCGCATTGTTAGTTTTTTTTTTCAAAGCCACGGGTCGCAATCAAAGTCACATAGTGTTGCTTTAAATCTTCTTCAAGTTGTCATATTGGCATTTAAGGTGTATGAAATAAATCAGTGTTAACTCATGCAGTGAACAACATGCAAGACAACATTCCACCATAAATGATGCATTTGAGCAGCACAATGAATAAAAGATTTTTTTTTCACCAGTAACATTAAACTTATGGTAAAGAATCAACATGAAAAGGCAAAAGCATCCTTTTTGGAACAGCTAGAAAGGTAAAAGACCCGTTTTATTTTTTAAACAGGTAGAAAATGTACGATGATGAAGTTTAAAAATGTCCATTTTGAGCAATGAGGCTGTCCTGATGGGCCTACTTCTTCTTACTCTTCTTAAGCTTTAAAAAAAAAAAAAAGCTTTGACAAAAAGCTCATATGCCTTTTGGCTGATTCATTGCTGTTGACTAAATGTACTGTGCCTAAGTCGATTTGACTTTCATGACTAATGTAATATTGCGTGCACATATTATTATGGGTGCGCTCCAGCATCTGTTTAATTAGCACTACAACACTTAGGATCTTCTAGACTTTCCAAAGTGAATGGTATAAACTCTAATGGTGAAACAAGTCATTTTCTGGGAGTTTTTTGATGCTCAAAACAATTTATCCACTACAGCCCACCTATGATGTATGGACATATACACTTAATCTCACTACCGGAAGAGGGGGACTGCAGGTTTAAAGCAAAAATTTGCCCCCAAATTATGTTTAGTATATCAGTTACTCAGGCTTAGATGTCTTGAATTGAATACTTTTTTTTCCTTCCAGCATAAAGATCCTTTTGCTGGCAGTATATAAAGATACACTTTTGAAAACATCAAAACTATCTAAGAAAGTCCATCCAAAACTCTGAACGGCTTTGTGTGGGAAGATCCAAGTCTACTTTTTAATGTTGTAAGCTCAATACTTCCAAAACACTTTTATTTCGGCTAAAAAGCTACAAAATCCAATAAATCTGGTTCATTAATCATAAGACAATGCTCAAGTATTGGTAGGTAGAGACAGTTCAGTCCTTCCAAAATATTGGTATTTGAGATTTCTTACTGCAGAGAGTCACTGCCAAACATCAGCAGCTTCCTATCTTTGCTGCCCGAATGCCTAAATTTAAACCAAACTGCTACATGGCTCAGGATCAAATAAGCCAAATTTCAGAGTCAAATCTAAACAGTCTTTCTTTTTTAGTGAAATCTGTAAGTGGATGTTTACCCTGCTGCTTGTGAAACATAAGGAGACCTATTTTGACATTTTACGGTTCATAGTCTAAAGCACCCAGCGCAGGTTCAATTTGTGTGTGTCTCGGGCCACTTTGCTACTTAGATGGCGCATAACCTGAGCGCAAAGTAAGGTGTAAGGTGCAAAGGCGATGGATTTACTCCCATAATAAATCACAGGTGTGTTTTGGGTGTTAAAAGGAACAAACCACTCAAGTGTGTTGTCTCTCATCCCATTTAAGAGCCAGGTGCGCTTGGACCAGTTGCGTTGCAATGAAGGATACAGCTTGTCACAGATGTGAGTGTTTATGTGCACAAGGTGTGCGAGGTGAAAGCGCAGAAGCAGATCATCTACGGGAGCATCAGTCATTTAACGAAGCCCCCTAAGGTGAAGCCGGCGAAGGAGGAGAGTGTCGTCTTTCTGGCATTACCAGAACAGTGTCACAAATCTGAAAGACTTATAATGATGTCAGGAGAAGAGAAAAGCAAAAGCTTCACTGCTTGCAATAATGAACCGATAGGCTGTTTAACTTTTTATGAGGAGTCTTGCTGTACGTCCCCATGTGTCGCAGAATGTGTGCATGTTGTGTCCGCCGCGCCTGTGTACACATACCCAAATAGTGCTCCCTTTAAATAACAGAACAACGCTGCAGCAGACTTTAAAAGTGTTTTTTGTCAGTTAATTGTGTTAACACTTACTCGTGCCCTAGATAGCAATGCGCCAACAAAGCACCTGACCACACCTCCTTTTAAGACCAACGCTGCCATTGGTGCACAGATGAGCTTAAGAACATTTGCTATGTAGACAATGTGGGCGCTTGGCATCAAAATTACAACTGCGTTGGGTGGAAAATAGCAATGACACTTGTGCTGCACTGTGCAGGGCCTTTGCACAGGTTGGAAGGTAGGGCCCAAGAGCCAGTCTGAAGGACAGTCTCAGCTGGTTTTCGAATTGGTTATATATCATACAATTTGAAGAATAACAGATTAAATCAGAATTTTAAACAAGAAAAAGGAAAAGTGGTGGATATCACACAGTGAACAAATAAATACACAAATAATGCTTTTCTGTCAAAATAAATCATTGTTGAATTCTTTGTCAAGCATTATGTTGTATTGTCATATTCCATTAATAAAACAAAGACTGGTGGAGAAATACTGCAGATAACAGAAGCTCGTTTCAGAGGATAAATGATGGCCTCCTGTTTTAAGCTTTTAAGAGTGAAGGATTAATTCTCCATTCTCTTTGAAGTTAAGAGGTTTACTGTTTGCTGTAGGCCAAGGTGCATCCCTAATAGCCTTTGAGATTACCTTGCTGACCTAAAGTAGCACTCTGACAGTAGCTTGCTTCAGTTTATGTCACTGTTATGCAAAAACAGTGAGAACAAACTATGTGAATGCTACAAAGCCAAGTGGGTGATAACTTTCTTATGATGCACATCCAGTAGTGTCATTTCATTGCTGTGGATGTGGACAAGAAAGCCAAGGCAGCCTGTCCTCTGCTGAAGTAAATTATTAGTTTTATTCTTCAGTAACTATGCATTGATATGAAAAGTTAAATATTTTTTCCAGTTTCAGAGTATAATTTAAAAAAAACAAAAAAGCAAAAAAAAAAACAACAAAACAAAACAAAAAAACAACTAGTGGCACTGGACTTTGCCAAGCCCAAAATATATGTGGAAATTTCATTTTAGCCTATTTAATAACATTTACATTGCACTTGGAGGGATATAATGGCCGACAAGATTTGTTTGTTAGACCTATTAGCAAAACAACAAAGGACAAAACATAGGAACATAGTCTGTGTCACAATGTTGTGGAAGTGTCATGAATTGATTAAATCACCCATATCCTCAGTGTTTTGTCTCAGCATTTGTGTGTTTGCTGGGCATGGTATCCTGGTCTCTCTCTCTCTCTCTCTCCCTGTCTACATGTCCCTAAAACAAAACATCTCAATCAACTCAAAAAGCCAATTCAGCCTCAGTAAAAAAACTGTTTCTTCCAGCAAGACTCTGCCAGATGTTTCTGTTTGCCACACAATTCATTCTCCTGTTTGCCATATTTGCCCGCCACAACCGACTTTGTCTTTGTTGCCTGTTCTGTTCTGATATTTAATGCCTGCCTGGTGTAGAGGACAAGTCTCAGCATTAATAACATTCCACATCAGGGTCTTTCAATTTGACCTCCAAAACCTGACATAGTCAGTTACAGCTTTTGAGATCCACAGATGAAGTTGTTCATTTTGGGGATTTCAGCAGGACTGTTTTTGAATAAACATCTGCCACAAAGGAAGCTATGGACTGAGTTCATCCCCATCAATCCTCCAGATCTTTACACTTAGGTGTGAAGACATGCCAGAGACCCAGCTGTGAGCTACCATTGGTCAGTGGGACTGACACCCCTGAGCAGCCAACAAAACCCAGCTCCTTCCTTTGTTCACTCTCTTGTCCCCAGCAACCTCTCATGAGGTCCTCTGCTCTTGTCTTCAGGGACCTCTCATGAGGTCATCTCTCGCTCTTGCCTTTAGAGACACTCCTGAGCTCCTCTCAGAGCTCTCACCAGAAGTCCTGAGTTCTCAAGGGATCTTCTTCTGGACTTCAGCTGCTGAGAGCTGCAAGCTGCAGTTCCAGCAAACAAAGAGAACTTCTTCCTACAGCAGCGATGCAAGGTCTTGTGTAGTAGCAGCTGTTAGCACCTGCAGCTGTGCCAAGGCCTGCTAGCTAACTCCCAGAAGCAGATTACTACCAAGTAAGCACGGAGCTGCTTACTTTGCAAGGATTCCACTGAGTGACCAGCTCACAGCAAGGACTGTACCTTTCAACTTTGGGACCAAAATTATCCAGCCTGGATCCCCAGACAAGGAACCACTGGCATCCTCCGTCAAGGACTGGTAATGTTGAACTGGGCCTAGATAACATTATCTTAGCATGGCTAAGCACAGGACCATTAACCTTGGTCACACGTTGAATGTATTCCAGACTGTTTAAGTGTTGATGTGATATCACTGTACTTAGGTTATAGTTGGTTTTACCAAGTTGTTAGTTTTGCTTCTCACAGACCAGGGTGTTTGCATACAGCTAACAATCTTTTCTAACCTAGCACCGTGACACACACACACACACACACACCAACTAGCTTGGCTCATTTCACACTCACATGTTAAATTACAAGCACATGGTTTGAGCTCCACCATGTTTCTTCGTCTTTCTTCAACAAAAGAAACATGGTTTCCAGCCACCATCTTGGACCTAAGTCCTTCCCTTTGTCAGCCATCTTACCTGTAGTTTGCCTACACACCCAAATTCACACTCACGCAAACACATGCACTGACATACACACACACTGTATATAGTATATGTTTAGTTAGATTGTGTTTATTGTTTGTGTAATGAAGGCTCTCAAAAACTACATGCTGTCTGTTTAATGTTGTACAAGAGTGAATGTTGCCAGCCTCTTCACTGACAAGAACTCCGAAAACCTTCAACCTTTACTAGCTGTTAACATGGTCATTTGATTTTAGTTATTAAATAAATTATTGATCAAATTCCAAATTGACAGTTCAGTACTTTTATGAGACTGAATCAACGAAGTGGCTATCTTTTCCTTTTTTAGGGGTGGTGCTCCTGAGGTGATCTAATGTAAATTATATCTTATTACTTAACATAATTAATAATTATCCATGATAATCATTTATGAATTTTGATAGCCAAAATATTAAGTTGCAAATCCCATCATTAATGGCACCCCCCGTGAGACAGTGTACTGTTGGCAAACATTCCTAATTGTGCAATATTAATTTCAGCACAAGGCTGGCCAGTGCTAAAATTAAGATTTAACTATTAAACATTAGCCAGAGTCCTTACATTCAACCAGTTAGTTGCTATCAAGTTGAAAGTGTTTGTAGAAATGTTAAGAATTTCAGTTCAGCATTTGAAGATCTTATCTTCGATGCAGTAAGCCTAGCTGTAGAATTCCATGAGTTAAATGCTCTTCTTTTCATCACAGTGTGCCACTGGCCCTGTGAGACATAGAAGTTCCACACTTGGCTGTTACTACCATGCATTTCAGCCTGCATAAGACAAAGAGTCGGAGACAGAGCCACAGAGTGCTTACAGCCCTGTGAAAGTTTTGTACTCAGCTGTTAGTACCAAGTGTTTCAGTCTGAGTCAACTTTAAGATGCAATCTTCTACCTGTTAGTGCCTTGCGTATAAGTTAGTGCACATGGTAAATTTGCATTTACCTTTACTGGTCCAAATCTATTAAGCCAACTAGAGCCAATAAATTGTGCTGTAGCTACACCTCCTCCACAGGAAGCTACCCCCCACATTGCAGGCCAGCACATTGTTGGTTAGACATCTGCATCCCCCAAGTCACCCTAGACAGTGTCTGCCAGTGCAACCACAGCCAACCCCATTGATTTGTTGTTTTAGATAACTTGTTCAACAATGGAGAACCCCTGTGTCGAGCAATTTATTTCTGCCGTAGCCCAGACTGTAAAACCTGGCTACTTTGAATTCATTAACAGGTTGAATATAAATGATTGCAGGAAAGAGATAGAACTGCTACTCAAGAGCAGGTATGATGCACAAACTGCATTCAAACAACCATTGCTGTGCTTGCTTCTGAACTTCCACAGGCAAATCAACCTCGCCTTTCAGAGCAAGGCAGCCTTAGAAGAGAAAGTACATTTACTTAAAGCGCAGAATGCTCAGCTGCTCCATGAAGTTCAGAAAACTAACGAGAAGGCCATGAGCTACCCACGAGAGCTGAACTCTGCAGTGTTAGATCTCTGCTCACACAAGGAGGAATTGTTAAGGCTAAGGTCAGAGTGTTCTGCCCCTCCACGGCCATTCAGCTGATGTGATTCTGGTTACTCCGATTCCCAGCTGACCCTAAGTTCTTGGGAACAAAATCAGCCCCTTTAACTCCACTAAGAGACAGAGTTAATGGCTACCTGATTTCGCATCTTTCTGACACCAGTATTGACAACACATGTAGTTCACCCTCTAGAGGTTATTCTGCCCAGTGTTCTTCTCAGCCAGTGATGCACAACAACTTTACCTGTGCTCTTCCCCCCGAAGTAGGGTCTAGATCACTTCAAGACTGTTCAGCCTCCTTTTCACACCACTTGTGATAATGACAGCTGTTCAGGATCTGCCTCTAGACCAGACAGAACTGTAGTATATGATGCAAATGCTCAAAGTCATGCTAGCCTAGTCTTACCCTCACCACAGGGGACCCTAAAGGGCACCCACCGAGAATGCTTGAGCTCATAGCTAAGGACATTGAACATTTTGATCCAAACAACTGTGATCCCCATGTTGAGGATTACCTCCATGAACTTGACCACAATCTATGTGATTTGCCTCACGCAACCCAAAGGGAGAAAGTCAAACTTGTGGGAAAGACCAGCTCTAAAGCTGTCTACAAGTTCACAAAAACACAGCCCCCCAGCATCAGAAAAGACTACCAAAAGCTGTGTCAGGCATTAAAAGAAGAATTCTCTTCTTATGATCATGTGACTGCAGGAACAAAAGCAGCCCTCCAAGTCAAACATTCTCGCCTGGAGCATCCCTGCGATTACAGTCGTCTCACACATGTGTACTTCCAGGGCAAGAATGCACCAGGCTTAGAGGAAGATTTCCTCTTTAAGTCCCTGTTCTTAAACAACCTTCATCCATGCATAAGTGTTAAGGTTAAACCATGGGCAGATAAAAATAAACCTACAATGCATGAGATAAAGAAGTGTGGGAATATTTTTTCAACTCCAAACCTAAAAGAATTGCCAGTGCCACCTTAGAGAAAGTGCCATGCAGACCAACAGCCTCAAAATCACCTGCACAACAGCCCTAAGGGGGGTGACGAAAGGCCACAGTCGGACTCTAGGCGCAGCCGCCTTGTCCACCAGCTGCGTAGAGACGGGCATTCACAAAATAGAAGCTGTAGAAAGCCATATGCAGAAATTCTGGCCCAGACGCATGAGCAGCAGCAAGTGTCAAATGAGTGAACACAAACACTTTTGAAGAGTCAAGAAATTACTTAATCATCGAAGGTGCTACTTTCTGGACTTCACAGTTACCAAGCACAACACTAACCTTCCTTTTCTCACATGAAAGCTGAGAAAATCAGATTAGTCCATACACATTGTCATTGTTGTTCATTTTAATTTTGATTTGTAAAACTGTCTATGCTTAGCCAAGATAGATAGTTTTGACCATAGTGCCTAGATGTTACGATTCGAATGAACTGATGGATGAACTCCTTCAAACTATGGACTATGCTGGTGTAGTTTTTCTCAGGATCAAATATCGAGTTACGACCTGAGACCAAAAGGGGGACGTTGGGATCCACAGATGAAGGTGTTCATTTTGGGAATTTCAACAGGACTGTTTTTGAATAAACATGTTTATTGTCTGCCACGAAGGAAGCTATGGACTGAGCTCATCCCCCACAGTCCTCCAGATCTTTACACTTAGGTGTGAAGACATGCCAGAGACCTAGCTGTGAGCTACCATTGGTCAGTGGGACTGACACCCCTGAGCAGCCAACAAAACCCAGCTCCTTCCTTTGTTCACTCTGTCTCCAGCAACCTCTCATGAGGTCCTCTCTCGCTCTTGTCTCCAGCAACCTCTCATGAGGTCCTCCACTCTTGTCTCCAGGGACCTCTCCTCAGGTCCTCTCTCGCCCTTGCCTTCAGAGACACTCCTGAGCTCCTGCCGGGGCTCTCACCGGAAGTCCTGAGCTCTCAAGATCTTCTTCTGGACTTCAGCTGCTGAGAGCTGCAAGCTGCAGTTCTAGCAAACAAAGAGAACTTCTTCCTACAGCAGCGATGCGAGGTCCTGCGTAGCAGCAGCGGTTAGCACCTGCAGCTGTGCCAAGACCTGCTAGCTTACTCCCAGAAGCAGATTACCACCACCAAGTAAGCACGGAGCCGCTTACTTTGCAAGGATTTCACTGAGCAACCAGCTCACAGCAAGGACTGTACCTTTCAACTTTAGGACCAACATTAGCCCAGCCTGGATCCCCAGACAAGGAACCACTGGCATCCTCCCTCAAGGACTGGTAATGTTGAACTGGGCCTAGATAACATTATCTTAGGCTAAGCACAGGACCATTAACCTTGGTCACACGTTGAATGTATTCCAGACTGTTTAAGTGTTGATGTGATATCACTGTACTTAGGTTATTAATAGTTGGCTTTGCCAAGTTGTTAGTTTTGCCTACACACACAAATTCACACTCACGTACACACATGCACTAGTTAGATTGTTTAATGTTGTACAAGAGTGAATGTTGCTAGCCTCTTCACTGACAAGAACTCTGAAAACCTTCAACCTTTACCAGCTGTGTACATGGTAATTGATTTTAGTTACTTATTGATCAAATTCCAAATTGACAGTTAAGTACTTTTATGAGACTGAATCAACGAAGTGGCTATCTTTTCCCTTTTTAAGGGTGGTGCTCCTGGGGCGATCTAATGTAAATTAGATCTTATTACTTAACATAATTAATAATTATCTATGATAATCATTAATGAATTTTGATAGCCAAAATACTAAGTTGCAAATCCCGACACAGCCTAATTGAAAAAAGAAAAAGTGAGTTGAACTTCTCTTTCACAGGCTAAACTGCACAGTCTCCATCCAGACTTCAAATGGCACCCACAGGTCCTGACAAGGACACTGCATTTTGGTCTGATCCGGACTGACTGGCTGCCAGAATGATTCAGCAGAAACAAAGCTAACTGTCCAGTCCTCTCCAGCTTCTGCATCTTACCAGTGGGTCATTATTGAGGCTCAGTACACAAAAATCCAAAAGCAGAACAGCTGGTACAGAAAAGGGAAGGGCATAGCAGGAAAAAAAATACTATTAGATACCTAGAAGGAACTATTCAACCATAACCACCACAGTAATACACAAAAGTTAGTTAGACAGAGAGATCAGGGGATGGATGTGGAGGAGAGTATTGTGTAGGCTGTAGTACTGTATGTTCAAAAAAGGCCAGACAGTGACATCATGACTCTCATCCATGCTATACTGTGTGTTTGTGTGTGTGTGTGTGTGTGTGTGTGTGTGTGTTGTTTGTGTGTTTGTTTGTTTCTTTTTGTTTTTCTATGTTTGTGGGGTCAGAAACCTGAATTTTCACTCACAGTGTGGGGTCTAACAATTTTTGTGGGGACATAATCTTTGATCCTGCAACTGAACATCAAATTTTGGGGTGAAAACTTAAGTTTATGGGTAAGGTATGAATTGAGGTTAGGTTAAGGTTAGGGTTAGGCATAAATTGGTTAAAGTCAGGGTTAGGGTAAGGGTTTGGGTTGGGCTGTACAAATGAATGGAAGTCAATGTGAAGGCCCCACAGAGATAGCTGTACAAACACCTGTGTGTGTGTGTGTGTATGTGTGTTTGTGTCAGTATGTACATGTGTGCATTGAGCTATTGTGTAGACAAGAACTACAATATATCCATCTAAAATAATTATGTATGCAGTAGTAGTGTGAATTCCAGCCTTGCATCAACAGACTACCCATACACACAAAACTGGAACTTCAAACACACACATTATGCATAAATTACTACTAAGCACGCTGGATTCCACATTGGATCACAAAAAGCTGACATACACACATTATGCATTCGGTGTTCACTGAATGTTAAGCCCATGATAAGAATTGCAGCAGAATAGCTCTGCCTGTCCATGGATGCATACTGTCTATGAAGCTAACACTCTGATGTTTCATGGCGATGTTGCTGATGATTCTATAAACTCCAGAAATGAGCTTTCAATCCAGTACTTTTAAGGACATGGCTTTTTCTGTTTTCAATGTTATTTTCTTCGATGTAACATGTCTCCAAGTGTTTCTTGATAAGTGCAGATTAATGTAGAAGAAAATTAATTGTGTAAATGTAAATTGCAGAATTTATATGAAAAAATACATACAATAACAGTGGTGACCAATAGTTTACTTTTTCCATCCTATTAGAAATCCCTCGCTAGATGACGGGGAGGGTCACAGGTTTGATTCCCAGCACTTTCAGCTGAGGTGAGATATTAAGTGTGGTCAGTTACCATTGCATGCTTCAGCATGTTTTCTCATTGCATGTTTTTTGTGGCGAGGAATCATTGGAAATAGAAAATTTCATCATGACACTACTATGAGCTTGAGTCCCTTTTAATTTTGTTTTTGGAGCCCATTCTTGAGTCATTGCTACAGCAGTCTAGGTTTGATTTCAGCGCGTGCCCCCTATAAATATATATATATATATATATACAGCTGTCAAAGTATGAGTTTTCTTAATCTCTACAATATATAAATGCCAGCAGTTAAATGCAATGAATTGCATTTTTAATTGCATGTTTAGAATTCCATTGTTTTGCATTTCAGGGAAGTTTCTAAGTTCATGTTACCAATGGAAAGCAATTCTTCAAATGAACACAAAGAGTAAACACAAGGTCTCCCTAATCAAATCAAAAATATATGTGCGTCAAATATGTGTGTCGCAAATATCATTGTCAATTCACCATTAACGTGAAAACTGACAGTACAGAGGATGCTTCCAGGTGTCAGGTCCTCCGTTATCCAATGGGATTGCTGCTCACAGCATCCTCAAGCGCTGTTAATACGTGATACCTGTTGGACAGCTGGGGCACTCGCTCTGAGCGTCAAATATTGCTGCGGATGGGTTTACATTGGAGTAAGTTGAAAGCCTGCTGCGTCTGATTACCACACTAAGGGAGACCTTGGTTTTCTGATGAGCTCGGAGTGAGACTGCGTTGAAAGATAAAGAAAATTAATCATTTGACAGCCCTAATATTATACTTTTTTGCTTTGATTACTATGAACCATGTCTCAGAACACATATTAAAAAATATTTTTCTGCTTTGGCTACTAAGAACTATGTCTCATTTACATTACATTACATTATTATTATTATTATTATTACTATTGGTAGAAGTAGTAGTAGTATTCATGTCTTTTATCTGTGGGTCTCCATCATCTTTGTTTACCCCAAACCCCTCATCCCCACCTCTGTCTCTGGACACTAACGTCTCTGCTCTTGTCTCTCACTCCACTGTAGGCCTCCTGAGCCAGTTTACAGCACTGTGAACAAACTATGTGACAAAGCGCCCTCTCCCCGACACTATTCCCCAGTAGACTGCAACAAAAGCCTTCTCCACTCAGCCCCCCTCCCAAACTATCACTTAGGCCTGTTCCCTGACTCGGACATCACCAGGTACTTTCCTCCATCACCGCCACTATGTGGTCTGCCACTGTGTCCTATCCCACCATGTACATGACATGTCATGCCACCATGTCATTTTCTAAATCCATCCGTTTTTTCTAAGCTACTCAGCTGCTACTGCAGCTACTCAGTTACTGGCTCCCTCCTTTTAGCTCCTGGCAACGACATCTTGGTAATGTTTTTTAGACCAGTATGCCTTTCTTCTCTGTCTTTCTCTCGTCGGGGCTCTGATATAGCAGGAACCTCCTAGCTTTAACAATTACAAGCACAGTGGTGGAAGAAGTACGCTCACTGAAAAAAGAAAATTGCGGGATGAACTTAAAAAAATTACTTTAATTGGTAACACACAAATAAATAATGTTTTTTCGTCTCAAACTGGTAAAGTTATATTAAAACAAATACTTTAAGTCATTTGGATTCAGTCATTTCTAACAAATTACAAGTTTTCATTCATGCAACTTAAATCACAGCCTCTGAATATTGGGAGATCATATATAAAAATGCTTATACTTCCTAAGTGTTTTAAGACTATCAATCCAAGTATTTACAGCTTTTGGAAAGTTGCCTCCGCATTTTGTGCTGCTGATGCTGGGGCAGCATCCTTCCTCAGCAGCAAGAAGCAGGAAGCTCCCTCTGTAGCTAGTGCTGTCCAGCATCGAATGTTACTCACGATAGAAATGCTTATGTCCAAGCCTTAACAAGCGATACAGTTCAAAGGACAGCATACTGAGACAAGGAATACACCATGAGCTTCTCTGAAAAATACATTTAGCGTTGTTTATCCAGTAGCAGTATGCACTGCTGAGCCTGTAGAGAAATATCTGAAGGCGTGCAGCAGCCTTTGTTTACAACAAAGGAGGAAGTAACGTTTTTTCTTCTGCTGCTATTTCCTGTGAATTATAAACAACTCTGCGTAAGTCAAAATGGTTGATTCTGATTTAACACTTAAAACATATGCACACACGTCATGATCAGATCACTTTATTTAGCGTCCATGTTAACAGCGAGGTTGTAATCTCTAATCATTTAAGATAAGGATTGAGAAAATTATGCATATGTAAACACAGCTACTGATTGTTCCCATGTGTCATCTAAATTATCTTGTACAAGGACTGCACAATAATCAGACTATATTATCAAAACTATATGGAATTGGTACAAGGTCTGCCACACACTGAAGTTTGGAAATAGGATCCAGCAAAACAGTGGGTAACACAAGAAAGATATTTATGTTCAAAGTATTTACAGAATACTTCAAAAAAACTGAAAAAATTCTGTAAAAATATGTTGTGTATTGTTGCTAGGCATTGAACAGCTAAGAAAATCTCACTTTTTCAGCATTATCGAACATCTGGGATATTTCACATACAAGATATTCCATAATCAAGTTATCTGGATCTGGATCTTCTCCTAGGTAGGTGATGAGGGCTTTCAGGACACATTCTCTCCAGAATGAATGTCTTTAGTCTAAGACAACATAATCTTGATTAATTAAACTTTTCCAGACGTCTGAAGACAAACATTTCTAGTCTCACAGCTTAAATCATACATTTGCTTTATTTGAAAAATAAAATTTGTGATGCTAGACTTCCATTAAAAAAGGTAAAAAAAAAAAAAAAACAACAGTCAAAAGGGATGTAAGCTCAATGGTACAGCTTTTGAGCTGAAAAACATACCCTGTATATGAAAAAAACATCAATATTAGTCTGCAGGGACGCTTTTAAATTTCCTTTTTTTGGAACCTGAGAATAAAATCAAAAGTAAAAAAAAAAAACAAGGCATGTGTGGGGTTATTTTTTGTAACAGATTCTAGAACAAAAACAAACAATCCTCTCATTTTCTGATGTTGGATTCTTCATTTAAAAAAAGAGTCAAAACAAAATTTATACACAGATACATTATACACAGACTCTCTTCGCTATCAAGAGAACTTGTCTCCTTTGACAATACAAATCTACCTGGTCGTAAGTGTCCATGATGTCAGCAGTTTTCTGGCATGTTGCCCCTCCTTTGGCACGAGTTACCTTCATCAGTTGATTTGTGTGGATGTCTAAGTGGGCCATGAATTTCTGCTCAAGAGTGACAGCCATGAGCCTCTGGAACTCTGCATTGATCTAAAAGAAAACAAAAATAGTGGGTATAATTTAGGGCTGCTCAATTAGTCAGATTTTCAGTTGCGATTTTAGTTCGACCTTGTTCTATATTTTACCTCATCCTGTTTAAAAAGTGCAGGCCATCTGTCTTTGACATCTATGATGCAGGTTTCTTGATTTACCATCTCCTGTCGTCTGTAGCAAAACGTACAGGCCATTTTGACTCATATGACCCTTTCATTGTTCCTTATCCCATCCTTGGACAGAAGTTCAAGCCTCTCTTTCTCAAGGCTTTCCTGAGTCCCACCAACTGGGAAGGATGGATAAAAGTTTGCTTAAGCTCTCTTTGGCCTCTTCAGTTTTTTAGCTGGGAAAGAGAGACCAAGAGACTGGGATGATGTGGTGTCAGTGGGACTGCTGACAGGTGGATTTGTTTGCTGGTGGATTACCTTAATTGTCTCCAAATCCTGAAGTTCAGAGGTAGAATTCAGATTGAAGAAGTCATTGCCAAAATCTTTGTCCATGTATTGCAATCTGATGTTGTCTTTTAGCCCAAAAGTAGTCTTTATTTTGTCGAGAAGTCATCAAGTGACCCTGGTATGCCATTTGGGAGTGTAAGTTTTTCAATGTTGCTCACCCCCAAAATCACCTTAAGTCTTGTAGGCGTCACACCGCCATGGTAATCTGAGAAGAGAACACAAGGAAAGTTAGTAATGTGTGATATGCAAAGCAAATCCTCTCTAGGAGTTCCTCTAACTTATGTTTGATCAGGGTGTATGCCTCCCTGAGGAGTAATGTGAGGGAAGGTTTATTGGGAGAATGTGGTATTTATTTTCCTTACTAACATTAGTCTGGTGGACAAATAAACAGACACACCCAGTTTAGATGTTAAATAGTTTAAAAAAAAGGTGAAGAAACTGTACAAAAGCCACAATAGAAATTTGCTATTATTCATATAGTTATTACTTTCCAAATGTGTTATTCTCCTAAATGTAGAGTTGAGAAGACACACCATCCCATTTCCAAGGTACAAATAATGACTGCTATGGTACCACTTGTATTTCTTTTCCACAGTATTGCATTCTATCATATTAGTGTTTGAAGAAGTATATTTCAAGTTTTACATCAAGCTTAATGTATATGAAGAATTATTTTTATAAGGGATTTTAAAAAAGAAAAGAAAAAGCCTGTGTTGAACCAAAAATAGACATTATTGCATTAATTCCTTTTTTAAGGGCATCTGTACTCAGAAAAATTGCCTCTGGTAATGTCACTTTGCGGGTCAGTTGAGTAATGTAGGCAAGAGCAGTTCACTGGTCTAGCACTGCATCATGTAACACTCTTGGACTCATTATTGATCGTTAAAAAACAAATGATCAAAATCTGAACTGCAGAGCCAGAGATGTAACCTGTTCTTTTCCACGCACTGTTTTTCACAACCTGATGCCTACATTACCCACAATGCAACTTAGTGTGACATCACTGAGCCCATTTATCAGATCACATGTAGCTTCCTCTGGTGACATTAAGGACTTTGTACTACTTTTTCCATGCTAGAAAACATGCGAACACACTTTAGTATGTACAATTGGTGTAGTTAAGGAAGAAAATGCATGTTTTGAGAACACAATAGTGTCTATAACAGTGTAATAGTGTTTCCCCACAAATATAAATACAATATACACTCACCAGCCACTTTATTATTATTGCTAGTACTGGGTTGGACCTCCTTTTGCCTTCAGAACTGCCTTAATTCTTCGTGGCATAGATCCAATAAGGTGCTAGAAACATTCCTCACAGATTCTGGTCCATATTGACATGATAGCATCACACAGTTGCTGCAGATTTGTCAGCTGCACATCCATGATGCGAATCTCCCGTTCCAGCACATCCCAAAGGTGCTCTATTGGATTGAGATCTGGTGACTGCGGAGGCCACTGGAGTACAGTGAACTCATTGTCATGTTCAAGAAACCAGTTTGAGATTATTTGAGCTTTGTGACATGGCACGTTATCCTGCTGAAAGTGGCTATCGGAAGATGGGTACACTGTGGTCAAAAAAGGGATGGACATGGTCAGCAACAATACTCAGGTGGGCTGTGGCATTTAAACGATGCTCAATTGGTGCTAAGGGGCCCAACGTGTGCCAAGAAAACACCCCCCACACCATTACTCCACCACCAGCCTGAGCCGTTGATACAAGGCAGGATGGATTGATGCTGTCATGTTGTTTACGCCAATGTTGTTGTTGTTGTCATGTTGCTTGTCCAATTTTGTTGAGCCCGTGCGAATTTTAGCCTCAGTTTCCTGTTCTTAGCTGACAGGAGTGGCACCCAGTGTGGTCCTCTGCTGCTGTAGTCCATCTGCTTCAAGGTTCGATGTGATGTGTGTTCAGAGATGGTCTTCTACATACCTTGGTTGTAACAAGTGGTTATTTGAGTTACTGTTGCCTTTCTATCATCTCGAACCAGCCTGGCCATTCTCCTCTGACATCTGGCATCAACAAGGCATTTTCGCCCAGAGAACTGCTGCTCACTGGATGTTTTCTCTTTTTTGGACCATTCTCTGTAAACCCTAGAGATGGTTGCGCATGAAAATCCCAGTAGATCAGCAGTTTCTGAAATAGTCAGACCAGCCCATCTGGCACCAACAACCATGCCACGTTCAGAGTCACTTAAATCACTGTTTTTCCCCATTCTGATGCTCGGTTTGAATGTCAACAGGTCATCTTGACCATGTCTACATGCCTAAATGCATTGAGTTGATGCCATGTGATTGGCTGATTAGATATTTGCGTTAATGAGCAATTGATCAGGTGTCTCTAATAAAGTGGCCTGTGAGTGTAAATATCTGAAACAATTTCATAGGCTTCACCCTTCAAGCATGGATATATCTTTTCAAAGTGATGAGACGCATCCCTTCGATTTTACAGTCTGCCATCATGTAGTTCTTGTGGCTCTACAATTTCCACCTCCTTGCCTGGCAATGGTTTGAGATCATAAGTTCTACAGCAGGCCTATTTAATTGGTGGCCCGCGGGCCAACTCCGGCCCGCAAATGATGTCAGACTGGCCCACTGATCATCTTCTGAAAATTTAGCTATAAATAAATCTTGTGAATGATTGACGTTTTTGCCACAGAAACTCCCTAAAAACAGCAGAGAGTGCTCCTGTCATACAGAATATCTTTGAGTCCCTGCAGTCTGTAGCAGCCTTAGCGTTGTACGGGGATGGGGATCGAAGCCTGGTTTCATATTTTTCAAAAACCCCAAATCAATAATGTCTGAGCTCATCAATACCGCTATTGGGTATAGTGGGTTCTACGATTTAATGAGTTGAGTCATTTAAATCAAACCACTTGCGCACAAACATACATCACCTGTCTAATACAGTTGCTAAATAAAACTTAAAACTGAGCCAACAGGTAGTAAACGAAACAAAGAATTCTCGTGGTCAGTTGATTGCCAGAATAACTAAATGTGCAAAAGGAGGAAGCGATGCAATTAATCTCACACATTATTATTATTATTTTTTTTTTAAATACAACCTCCGGCCTCCACATTATTCTTCAATGTAAGCCAAAAGGCAGTAATGTTCCCTTCCACTGTATTTGAGTTAAAAAAAAAAAAAAAATCTCCGCTATACTCCGTCTCCTGCTGCTGTGGGCAGTTTTCCACCTCCTCCACTCAAAGCAGCCATTGTAAAACTTTGTAGCACGTCCGTTAGTAAATTAAAAATAGTAATACAATGTTGAAATCCGTGTTGAAATCGGCAGGATAAGAGCTAGTTATCAAACTGAACGATTTGACCTAAGGTTACACATTCTGATGATTTCAAGGTCCTGTCAGCAAAATGACTATTAGGGAAAAGTAAAAAGTTATCATAATGTGTTCAAATGTAACGTCAGGAAAAAGAAAATGTAGCTTTTGATGAGAAACTTGAGTCAACAGTTGTTTGAATAAGAAATGGGTTTGTTTTTTCCAGCAATAGGCCCATAAATAGATATTAGAGATGAAATTATGACAGTATCAATAAAAATCAACAATCCTTAGCCCTACCATTGTGCCTAGTTTATATGCATTCATTATGAGAATAATAGCTAAGGGTGATGTCCGGCCCCTGGACACTTAGCTTTCTGAAAATGTGGCCCCCTGAACAATATAGTTGAATAGCCCTGCTCTATAGTGTTCTATATACCATCCACTGAGCTTGTTCACAGTGAAGATAAGCTTGTCCAGCAGGATCACCATTTGCATGATTTCACTAAACTCTGGTAGTCCTCCCAGTGGGCCATGGATCAAAATCATCCCACATTTGTAGTTCAGTCCATTGTATGTCACACTTTTCTTCAAGAATACTGTGTCAATATTTGAAGACTTCTGTCTCAGAGCATTTGAGATTTTCTTATTAAGAACACTGATGTGGACAGTGGAAACACTTGTCACTTCCAGTGGAGGCTTGGTAAAGCTACATGCATGTAAATGATGAGCAATCTGATACTGATGTCTCTCTGACAGGGAAAGGAGCACATTTTTGAAGCACCTGATATTCCTTGCAACTCGTTTAAAGAAACTATGCTTTGCTTCAAAAGCATCGTCCTTAATGTGACTAGAGGACCAAACTGACGGATCAGGTATGGATAGTGCTCCGAGAAATGGTGCGTTGGTTTAAGCTCACAGTCTTTGAAAACCCCTCGAAATCTTATCCTGTGCTCAGAGATCTTGAACTCAAGATATGCAATGGACTCCTCAGTATGAACAGGACAGACTGCAACATCATCAATGTCTTTTAGGTCGGTTAAGACCTGCCAAGCTGGCTCCTCACAAGGATCTCTTGATCCCATCAACAAAGACAAAAATCTGACTCCAATTCTCATGTGCGTTTCCCCCAACAGTTTTCTAAGATCCAAAACTGACAGCAACAGGATGAGGTTGATAAGTTTTGTCAGCCCACTTGAACTTGAAAGTGCATATGGCTTCATTCAATGTGAATAATGTAAAATACTGTTTTTTGATGACCATATTAAGGCAAAGTGAAAGTTCAAAAGGAACAACACCTTCAAAAAGATCTTGAACAATATCTGGGGGAAAGCCAGTGGTAACATCAAAATATGAGAGGCACTCTGACAAAATACACCGATTTCACAACATAACAATTGGGCAAATCATTTTCCTTGAGAATTTTCACATGTTCAGCATGAATGTCTTTGGTTCTCTTAGTAAAAAGTCCACTTCTGACTTCATTAATCTCAAAGTCTGATCTTTGTGCAGTGCGAAATCTACATACATACGACCGTGAAAAAATCTCAACAAATCCAGCAATGCTGTGTGCACTGACATTGTCAGCGATTACACACTGAACTGTGCCTTTTATATTTCTGCCTAACTTTGTTACAAATATTCCACTCTTTTCCAAAATAACAAGATCATTAATTACAGGTTTTAACACTTTCTCATAGCCATAGCACTTCAGTTCAGTACTTTTGATTAAAGCAGCCAAATAGATGGAGGACAAAGCCGAATTACAGCCTGGTGGTGAATTACCAGAATCCAGTATAAACCACAAATTTTTCTGCTTTCTTTTAGATGTCCCAAGGGTATTACATATTTCAAATTCATCGATATACAATATCAATGAAATGCTTTCCTGCTTGGATAACAGTTGATTTTCTTTTAAGAAAGCAACATCAAAGAAAGATTTGTAAATATGTACACAAGTTGTCTGTGGCTGTTTCAATACAGTATTCAGATTACAAGCCTGATCTAAAATCTTCTGGCAGTCAAGAACTTGCTGCAGAGATTTTAAAATTGAAATGTACTGGAATGACTTGTGATTTTTTTCATCAAGTACATATTCCACTGGTCCCACTACATTATAGTGTGATTTATAATAAGCCTTTCATCTCCAAGCACTGGAAATTGGACTTTTATTGCCAATAGCTTTTTTAACAGGGTTTTACTCAGAGAGTGCACTGGCTAGCTTTTCAACAACTGACTGGTTTAACTGGCACCCATGATCTTGTAATATCTGGTTGATAGTGTTTTTAGTAATCGGCACAGAAAGAGAACCAATTAAGTAGTTTAACTCCTGCAAAATCTTATCTACAGCTGCATTTGAAACAAGGTAAATATTTTCCAACTTAAGACGGACTGTAGCAAGCTTAGGCTCAATATCTTTCTCTAAGTTTTCAGAGTGGCCATTGTCTAAATCAGACTCTAAATTGACATCACTCTCTAAACTTTCCACATCTGAAATGTTATTTGATACATTGGCAGAAGTTCTCATAGATGTTAGTTTTATATTTACAGTTTTGAAACACACATTCGACAGTCTCCTTATTTTTAAGATTCTGAAAGATGTGTTGAAAATATTCCATTTCTGTGGAGTTGATTATGTCCACAAAGCTGACATATGAATTGTACATGTAGATTTAAGACCTGGAACACTTTGCTGAGCAATTTATCTAGATATCACTCCACCCAGCAAATTGCCACCAAAGCTGTATTCATGTTCAAATAAGTGCATGGATATGCATGTCCCTGTCCATAATGCCTATGATTCAGTTTGTAGTGCTTCAGGAGCTCAGATGTTTTTGTAACCGCCCTCCCACAGCCTTTGCATTTCCACATGCAGTGCAACACTACAAAAACAACAAGATGGGCTTTAATACGCATATCTTGGTACATCAAAAAGATTTGGGGGAAACCTTGGAGCCAGTTTTTAATCTCAAAGAGGCGCATCTGTAATTTTTAGTCTCATGAACTCACACCAATTTCTATTTACTCTATGATGAATTTACAATGCTTTTTGTCTTTTAATGTCTACAACATTGCAAGAAAACATTCTTTACATTCATAGTAAGTGTGAATTATAAGAAAGTAACTCTTTAATATAGACCAGGCCATATCCGAGCACTTATAAGGAGGGTCAAAATTTTAACATAATCAAAGTGCCAAGGTGCCAGACATGGCGGCATATCACTCTCAGTTATCAAGAACAGAAATATCTGCTCATGCAAGTGCAATTATGATCCACGCGCACAGTACCATACTCGTTTAAGCGCAAATAAGATTCACACACGCGCAAATGAGATCCAAGGGCACGGAACCATACTTGTGCACAGAACATCTCTCATAGCTAGAGCAATATTGTAGCCTGATAGTTTTAAACTATGTTTTAAGTGCACGCAGAATCTGAACAACTACCATCAATGCTCTCCAATTTCACCTGCTCGCTTATGAGTGTTTTTTTCTTTGTCAGTTGGTAGGTAGACCCAGTTGCAGTAGCATCCCTAAATAATTGGTTATCTTACCATCTTTTTTGATTGGTCTTTGTCTAGGACAAAAAGGAGCTGCCTAACAACATACTATCAGCATACTTTACACTAGCTAATAATATATAGTATAAAAAATTTTTTTAAATAAAAATTAAAAAAAAAAACCCACTATCACAGCATAGCATGCTTTTCAATCATCCATACGCTGCTGTTATTTTGAACTGTTTAATTAATTTGATAATAGCTGCTTTTCTGTCTAACAAACCTGACTTTTGATTTGAATCAAGTAAAGAAAATAAAAAATAAAAAGCCACACTGTAACAGGCACAATGATAACTAAAGACTCTGGTTGCAACTTGATTAAGTGACGCTTGTATGTCTGTCTTGTCTTTTGTTTTATTGTTTGTATTTTATTTTATTGTATTGTCTTGTCTCCTATTATTGTATTGTACTGTGTTGTGTTATGTCCTGTTATTATGTGTGTAGGACCCCCTCGTAAACGAGTTGTGACAACTCAAGGGGCATATCCTACGAAAATAAACTTCAATAATAAAAAAGACACGCACATCCAAAAGCCAAAATTGGGCAGGTGCTGAGTCGATGGCAGTAGATGATAGAAAAGACAAAAAGGACTTGCACTCTGCAGGGCTCCATTAAGGTGATTTATTGCACCACAATGTGATGTACGTTTTGAGTGTACCTGCAATGCTCTTCGCCAGACAGCTATTGCTTTGTGAGACGCCATCTAAAGATGGTGTCTCACAAAGCAATAGCTTTTTGTCTTTTTTACACTATAACAGGCAACCACACTCTGCTGTCTGTTGGTTTTCATCTCTTTAAACGTTACACAAATTTTCTAAGGAAACATTCAGGCTAATGCTAGTAATCACACAGGAAAGTAATTTTATAACTCCAAAAAAAAAAAAAAAAAAGGAAAAGAAAAGAAAAAAAAGAAGAAGAAGAAGTAGTAGTAGTAGTAGTTAAAGCCTAAGAAATGCCTGATTTTTTTTCTTGTTAGACACAATTTACGCAAGTACTTAAGATGCCTTTAAATATTTTTATTTGTTATCTTGAAAGATTTGCAAAAACTGACTTAAAACATAATAACAGACATCTAAAATACATGGGTAAAATGTGTCAAAAGAATAAATCAGGCAGTTCTTAGCCTTTATTTACTTTTTTTTTTTTTTGTTATTTTTTTCTTTGGTTCTGTTAGTTCCATGCTCGTGCATGAGTACTAAAATTATCATTTTTCTGTGTGATTATTTGCATCAGCCCACATGTTTCTCTGGAAAATTTATTTAACATTTAAATAGTTCAACAAGAATGGGTTAGGGGTTGGGGGTTAGGGTTAGGCTTTTTAAAAAATTTGATTCAAGGCAAAAGTCAGGTTTGTCAAGCAGAAGAGTAGTTATTATTTCTCAAATTATTTAAACAGTCCATAATAACAGCAGTGTATGAATGATTGAAAAACATGCTATGCTATGATAGTTGTTTTTCCAAATGAAATATTAGCTCGTGTTAAGTTAGCTGTTAAGTATGCTGATAGTATGTTGTCTGGCAGGTCGTTTGGTTTTTACATGGAGACAACGACCAATCGAAAAAGATTTTAAGATAGCCAATGAATTAGGGATGCTACTGTGACTGCTTCCACCCACTAACTGTTAAAGTAAAAAACCACTTGTGAGCGCGTAGGTGAAACTGAAGAGCAATAGAGCACTGACAGTAATCGTGTGGATTCTGCACACGCTGAAAACATAGTTTACTCCACTCAGGCTACCATACTGCTCTTGCAAGGAGAGATGATCTGCACTCCAACATGGTTTTGTGCGCTAATTTGCGCACATACGGGCGAGCAATCTTCTTTGCGCGTGGATCACATTTGCACTCGCATTAGCAGAGATATTTTACCCTCAATTATTGACAGTTATGTCTTCATACCAGACATTTACACTCACTATTTTAGTATACCTAACCTCAGAATTTGAATGTGTTTCAATTATATACTTTTTTTTTTTTAAATAATAAGGTATACAATTATGTACTTTTTTTTTTTTTTTTAAATAATAAGCTATGTATACAAAAGCACAGAAGAAAGTACACCTTTTTAATCTTGGAAAAACACTCAGTTTTATTCTCTGCTTTAACAATCCGGGTAAAAACTCATTGATAAAATCAAAGTATTTTAATGCTTTGCAACAGATAACTAAATTAATGAGGCAGTTACCCTTTTAATAAAATATTAAAGGGCCAGAAGTTGTTAAATGGTCACAATCAGCCCGTAGACCACCAGTTACATAAGTTCAAAACAGAGCATAGATTTCAAAGGTAGCAATTTTTTTTTCTTTTTTAATTTTATTTATTAGGGACCATGTACAATTTTAAACATAAATGTTTCCATTTGATACATCGTACAATAAATGGCAGGGTACAATAACACACACACACACACACACACTATAAAACACATTTTGTCAGCAGTAAAGGAGGAGAAGATAAATAATTTAATAAATACAATATAAAATACAATGACAATCAGTGGTTGCAGATTTCAGTGTTCTTCAGAAACCTTTTTTAGTTGTGATTTAAAGTTCTTAATACAGCTGCAGCTCTTTATGTCATCTGTGATTGCGTTCCACTGTGTAGTGGCTTTAAAGGAAAAAGCAGATTGTCCAAAAGTTGTACGGCAGAAAGGTATGTTGCAGTCATAAATAGATTTCAAAAAAGCGCAACAGCTAAAGCAGGCCTTTCATATCTTCTCGTTTAAAAACGTCATGGTTCTACAGGGCGGTGCAAAATGCATAAAAATTTATTTGGGGTAGTTTTTAAATTACTAAATTTCCAGTGAAGTTTACTGTTTCTGTGCATGGGTATAATTTAAGAATACAAAGTTTATTTAGCCTATAATATGTAAGATATCCTGCCCCCATTACAAATCTTTGTCAAAAGTCTTTGACCACCACATTTGAAAGATCACTGCAATTCAGAATTTTTTACCCACCCACTATTACTGTCAGCCCCAGAAATTGCATAGTGGGTTCTAAGAAACACACAGCTGCAGCTGGACAAGGCGGTGAAAAAAAATCATTTCGGGGAAATCATTTCGGAGTACATCTGGAAAAATGTGACTTTATCCTTTTAGCATAGAAGGGATGCAACAAAAACTGAAAGGGTAGTGGGGCACCAAAATAAATAAATAAATAAATAATTAATTAATTAATTAATTAATTAATTAAAAAAATCATAAGTATTTATAAAAGACTTTTTTGACATCCTATCTGCTGTGATTCAGTTTTTCATTTTTTTGACAATTTAAGGATCTTGATGAGCTTTTCAAAATTTACTATCTGAGTAAGAGTAGGAGTTCAAACAGGCGCGGGTTATTAACGTGTTTTTAATTTTTGACAAACTATTTGTACATTAACAGAAGCTGCTGCTAAAGCTCCAAATAAAACTGTTTAGGTAAACATCATATGCACTATACTTTTGCTCTAATGTCTGAATTTACTTTCATTTTTTTCCATTCTGTACGTATACCATCATGTTACAGCCTATCAATAGCACTTGAGCATTTCTTTATAGAAGTATAACTTACCTTAAATTCAGCTCCTTTTTGGAGGCCTGACATTTCCACCATGCATCCTGGAAAAAAAGAAAAACACAAGAAAATCAAACGCCCATTAATTATACATGGAGAGGACATTTCTATTCACTGCAAAACTTGATTTGTCTTAAGCTCTCAACTGCAAGGACCGAGTGAAAAGACGTGAGTCTGCTGCAGTAACGTTAGTTGACAAAAGCAACACGACTATAAGGACAGGAGCACAGCAATACTAAGCTGGTTAGCACACAACATTATGCCGACGTATTAACGAAAATAACGATGCTGACCCTCTCTCGACTCAGTGTTTGGGTCGACTAACGCTACAAAATTAACGTTACACTGGAAGTAACTAAAGCTGTTGACCGTAACGTTATGCAGTCAAAACCAACACACAATGGATACCGTTACACAATGCACACACCAAACTGGTATGACCAGGGCTGCATGTGCACACCTTGAAACGCAAAGCAAGTTCACTTGGTTGCAAGTTAACAAGCCCAAGACATGCTGCAATCAAGAGCAGCCACCCACACCCGTTACTTTAACGTAACACAACATAATTAACATGTGTTAACATGTCAATCAGTCACGGATATATCCATGTTAGGCAGGTCCCTTCCGGGACCAGCCAATAAAGTAAGATGACTTTGCCTGACCGACACATCGCTACTTTCTATGCTAAATCACTGTAGTTATCATGATGGTGCAGTACTGTGACATTAAGATTATTGTGTGATTGCAGTAATGTAGACCTAGATAAGACAAGCTACTTTATCTGTAGAAAAAGAAATAGCAGCACCAACAGTAGCTCTGCAATTATTTATGGTTATTCATTGATTAAAAGTCACTAAATGTGTGAATAACCTGAATCATATGAAAAATGTTTTACCATGTTTTTTTTTTTGTCTTAAAAAGTGTGTTTTCTTTATATCCCTATTTTTTAGTTATTCAGGAAAAATCGGGTTTGAATATTGGTCCTATACAGCTGTGCAATTGATTCTATTCTATCCTACAGTATCATTTGGAGTCTAAATAAGATTTTGTGTCTTTGTAGCTGCTTTTATTGTTGCCTCATGTCCATTCTGTTCTTTAAGAAATAAAAATGTTTTAATTGTCTGTAAGTGTGATTTCTCTGACACCCCGATGCAGCATTTGACCCAAATTGAGTGTTGGAGCCACAGTCGTAAGACTTTAATTGTGTTGTTTTTTTTTTAAACTATTATCATTTCTAAACATCATAGGACAGTTCAAATGCTGCAAAATAAAGTTTGAGTAAAAAGATTTTTGGTGAATTCCTCCATCCCTGCATCTCTGTTTCACATTCCTGATTGGTGGAGCTAAAATAGGAGGAAAATATGTGGATGAGGGAAGCAGAGACTGTGTAAATCCAATGTGAATCACCCAAATAGAAACAAAAAGTCATGCATTAGTTTTGTGATAAATGCGCAACTATAGAGGCTGTTGCATGCTGCCAAGGCGACAGCTAACCTTGCATGTTGTAGTTTGATGCTTTTACCAACCACATTCTTTCAAGCTTGTTTTTTTACCTCCTACACCTACATCTTACCACATACCACTTCTTTGTGTTAACATTTACATTTGCTTATGTGATTTAGATTAAAAAATGTTTTGTAATTAATATCAATGAATCAATACATCAGTAATAATTATTTGTGTTTGAGCATGTCGCTGCCTGCCGAACACATTTTTTTTAATGCTCTGCATGTGTAAATAAAACAAAAAACATAGTTTTTCCTGTTTAACTGTACCGTCACAACCAAATTCCTTCAGCATGCATTCGTCCAGAATGCAAATGCATTCGTTGATGCATTTCCTGGGTTTTGCTGTTATGGCAGCAGAGTTACTTTTTCACTTTAGTCTCAAGTGAATGGTGAAAGAAATGTTGTATATGTTTATTTTTCATTTGACTGATACAATAAATCCCATCTTCAGGACCCCGAGAAAGTGTAGGCGCCCTGAAAGATCGTGAAATAAAAAATCTGTACTGACAGTTTAAAGACCTTAGAGTCTTTCAGCAGGTGACTTGAGATCTTGGCAAAGCCTGACTGAGCTTAAAATGGACTGCATTGTTAATGTAGATCAGCAACTACTCTTAAACATATCTTCTTTTGATAATAGAGTTTTATAATGTAGGAATATCCCTCACTTTAGAAATAATGTTTGAGTTTGCAACTGGGGTTCATCACTATTCCTCCTTATTTTATAAGGTTTAGAAACAGGTATGATTATGATGAATGTTTTATGTAGAGCTGATGTGCTCTGTTATGGTTTAATTGCATTCTGATCATTTCTATAACAACAGAATGTTTTGATGTATTATATTTCATATGTACTTGGTTCTCCCACACTCATGGGTCAAAACATGTCTCAAAGATAAACTCATAGACACCTGCATGTAGTTATAATATAGTTGCAAATTACATGTATGTGTGTGTAGTAGTAAATGTATGCACATCTTATGAATGGTTAATTTAGTTTTCATTAAGTATGAGATCATCTTCAGTTTAACAGTTGAATAGAAGTTTAATTGGTCAATAGATATTGTTGATTGTGATGTTTAACACAGATGTTTCAGTGATTCTTTCATGCAATTTTGTTAATTCAAGAAACAAATCATCAGGCAGTTTACACCATGGTTAAGAATCAGGTGTTTACTGCAGAAAGATACAGCTGTCTACACTTGTACAATACTACTGTCTCTAATTTTAAAATTTTTGTCTCTTTTAAAAACAAGAATTCTGAGATTTTTCAAATGTCATACAATAATAATGTGGATATATACGGCCCTCTAACATTATTTTCTGGTTGTCTTGACTTTTTTCAAACTGGAATAGAGAATCTAAGCACAGAGGATGCCATATGATGTACAGAATGTAAATTTCTATCCGGTAAATTTGTGATTTTGAGCTTAGAGAGTTCAGTTTTTGCAGATTGTGATGCACAATTCCATAGCTGGACTGCTTGAATAAATAAGAGAAGTTAGCCTAATCATGCACAATGGCTCTAATCATGTAATTTAATTGATAAAAAAATACTTTGAAATACCAAAAAATATTTTTTGCACTGTTTCTTACAAACAACAGAGCTCAATCTTAATTTACTTGAGAAACTGATTTAATTTGGGAAAACTATTACATTATTCAGTTTAACGTGATCAGGTTCAGTTGTAATGTAACTGCGCACCTTAGACTTACATCTCGGGCTTCATAAGTTAGGTGCCTTTGCAGATACAGTGCAAGGAATATTTCTCAGACTGTAAAAGTGTCCGAAACAAGATGGAGTTAAAACACCAAAGTTTTCTCTTTGTACAAATATAGTGAACTTTATGTAACCTATTATTTTTGTTCCATGATTAATCATGCATTTACTGTAGGGGGTTGACTGTCAGCTTAACTGCTTCATGCTTGTGTTTTAAAGTTCCATAGATCACAGACTATTTCAGCGTTTATTCACAGACATTGTGCTAGGTATGATATACATATGAAGAAAAACTAATTCTCTCCACATTAAGGTCTCTCTTAAAGTCTTTGTTTTTGCAGGAATCTTTCTTTTTTCAGCCTGACAGCTGCTTCTCTGCAAATTTTTATCTATTTATAACCTTGAGAACTTGTGAATTCATTTTGTAGGGCATCAAAACTGCGTGGCTGCATGATTAGAAGATGTTTTTGTTATAAAACTAACAATGCCAGAATGTGTTGTTGAGAATGATTTTTTTCTCTGCCTTTCTTCAAAGTTAAAATTCATAAAGAGGCTTGTGATACTAACTACAAGATGTGTTACAGAAAAAATACTTTATTTGTTCAACATAATACCGGCTTTTTTTATCATGTTAAAATTACCAAGTTTCTGTCAGTACAGGAAATTCTTTTGTGTCTTCAAATGAAGACATATAGAAGACTGACTTTGATCGCTGTTAAGAGAAAATTAAGCAAATATTCAATAACTTTGCTCTAAAATGCCTCAAGGACAAATGGTCAAACGTGCCTATAAAATGTGGCTTTGCTTCTTCAAGCCCCTGTAGTTTATGCATTCACCAGCAGATGGAAGTACTCTGCTGATATTTATGATGATGTTCCTGTGCTTGGTTGGCCCTGGAAGAGTAATGCTGCTTTTATGTCAGATGTCACCTGATAATAAATGTGGTAGGCAAATGACAAAATATAAAGTGGTCTAATTTTTGTGTTGTTTTATTTTCTCTCTATGTACACTATAGTTGAGGTAAAGTATTTTTTAATTTGAGTTAGTACCCTGAAAATGCTACAACAACCCTATAGGGAGCTAGTGTCCTTTGGTACATGTTTGTACACATCCCATGCATGTATGCAAGTGTGTGTACATGTATTAGAATGAGACAGAGAGAGAGAAAGCAAGCCAGAGTGTGTGCTAGCATGTGACATGCTTCCTTTTCTATTAGAACTGAATTTGGGACAAGTGATCCTAAGTAGAGCACCATCCCCCCGTGAGCTCCAGTATCTTTGAGCTCCATTGCCTGAGCGAAGTATCGCTGAGGCATTTGTCGACTTGCTGTGCAACTGAGGTCCACATCTCTGTCCTGCATCGCCCAGACTGAAGATGCTGAAATCCATCGACTCCCCTGAACTGATGTACTATCTGAACTGTCTATATAGGGAACCCAGAAAGGTTGTCCTCCACAAAGGATCCACAGGCTTGGGCTTCAACATTGTCGGCGGTGAAGACGGTGAGGGCATCTTTGTCTCCTTCATCTTGGCAGGAGGGCCTGCTGACCTAAGTGGAGAGCTGAGGCGAGGCGACCAGATCTTATCGGTAAGTGAGTCATCTAAGCTTGATTTTATAGATACAAAGTCATGTTTGGGCTCATGTTGAAAATGAGTATAATAACCTTTGACAACTCAAACTACAAGCTCCTCAGATACAAATGTAAACAATCTGCCTACCTGCTACCTGAATCTACAATCTTTATGTCAGAGGTGATCGCTAAAAAATCCAAAGTGATTGAATCAAGACAAGCAGCTGGTTTTCAACAAGAATCCGCCTGCTTTATGATGATTGACTTGCTAAATGTGTGTGGTCCTAGCGTATTAATAGATTAATAGAGTGTAATAGTCTCATTGACCTAGAAACATTTTCAAGGCCATATATGAACAACCTGGACTATTTATAATTCCTCCAACATTTCTCCAATATTTCTACAGAGAGGTGTCGCTGTGTCCATGGTAGTTACAATTTAGTTTATTTTATGTTGGTCATGTTAACAGTTAAAAATGGTTAAAATAGTGAAATGGCTCTAACCTCCAGAAGTTGTATTTATTTATTTTTTATCTTATTTATTTATTTTTATTTTATTTTATTGTAATTTTTAATATTAATGTTTTCTTTGCAATTTGATTGCATCTTCCTTTACAAGATGCAATCAAATATTAAATTCAATTTGCACATTTTTTGGTTAAGGAACCAAAATCACTAGATTAAAATTGAGCAGAACAAGTCAGACTTCCTACATTTTACCTTATTAGTTTCAGCTGATCAGGTTGTACACAAGCCAGTAAAACAATTTATTAGTTGGAATCTGAAGGCCCTTGACATAGTTTTTAAATGGAGACCATATTTCATCAAATTTTTGGGGGACGATCCTTGTACAGTATAGCTTATCTTTTCCAATTTTAACATTAACAACACTTCCTGAATCCACTGGATAAACGCTTATGGCCTATTTGCCTATAGTAGAATTCAACAGTGATGCAACTGCACTTCTATGGCAGCCTGAGAAGCCCTCCTCCGGCTGCACTATCCCAAAAATCGCAGTAAAGGGATTCGACTTCAGATATTTTTTACGTAACGATGAATAACACTCAAAGATTTAAGACCAGAAACCAGCGATAGATTGACAGGACCAGAACATGTGTCCAAGTGAGAAGAAGTTGTATTTAATTCCTGGGCTGAGATTTGCTGGTTTGCACCTTCCAATATAAAAAGATTCTGGTGATATTTGATTGAAAAACTGAAGTACACAGAGGGACATATACTGTTTAGGATTTTTTTTTCATTATGATTTACTCATAATACTTTACTAATACTACTAGTATTAGAATTAGCATTCTTTTTTTTAAGTATTTGTCCATTATTTGATAGCAATAGCTGGAGATCAATAGAGGGGGGATGACATCCAGACTTGAAACAAACTCAAGCTGCTCCAGTAAGAAGCCCTGACAAATGTCTACCAATGCACCAAAGGTGGTAGCATTCCATTTCACATTTAAGATACCGCTATACTGTAAGTATAATAACTGACTGATTGTGATGAAGACACAGTAGTGTCGAAACATTCGTTTTTTGCTCTATTAAAGCATTTACTACTGTTAAAGTGGTGACTTTACCATCTTAGTTTAAAAGGACATCCTTAACTCTTAAGTCACAGTACGAGTGCAGTGTAACAAATAACAAAATAATTCAGTGTATAATGACTTACTGGGAATGTTGAACAAGTCAGCAGAACAGACAACAGCAAGTTTTCTAGTAGCTGGGTGAGTAATTGTTCTGTCTCATTATACTTCATTATAACAATTTGCCTGACACACTAATGTCACACTGTGCAAAAGATTACACAGTCTCATTTCATCACAAAGTTATGGTGCTGTATAGCCTGCAGATTGTTAAATCTATGCAATCAATTTGTGTTCAACAGCACCTTAGTCTACCATGATGAAAGCCAGCAGTTGATTTTACCGACGCTGGCCTTACACCTTTGTCACAGAGGCTCCACAAGATCTGTGACTGTTTCTCGTTTTGCCACTGCATCTCAGTGGCTTGTTGTTGGCAGTTTGTCATAACACTCCAGGAAACTACAATTTTAATTTAGTGAAAATGAATGTCTTTTTCCTGTCATGATTTCAATGTGCACAATGCACCAGCCTTAGGCAGCCAGCTGGAAGAAGACAGGTTACACCAACGGAGCACAGTAAGACAAAATAGAATTTCCATAGTTTTTATTTTTTGATATCTTTTAAATGCATGAAAAGACCCAATAAGAGCGCTATAAGCGGACCACTTGATTAATAAAAGTAAGTTATTTAAATAGCATTTGTACAGGAATGAGTCACTCCTGTGTTTTTTGATCCAGACAAGTGGCTGATAACTTTAACTGTGATAAGCAGTTTCCTCTGTAGTCATACTGGTGTGGAATGGAGTACTACTCATTTGTCCAATGCATAGTCCAATTAAAAAAAAAAAAAAAAAATCAACAAAAATAATTCTTTGAATGTCCCTTGTTTTTAAACAGGTAAATGGTATTGACCTAAGAGGAGCAACACATGAACAAGCAGCAGCAGCACTGAAAGGAGCTGGACAGGTGGTCACCATCATTGCCCAGTACAGACCTGAAGGTGAGTCAACACAAAAAAATCACTGTATAAAAAGAAACCCTGTGGCATAAACATCCTGCTGAGCAGCACAAAAATACATAGGACAATATTTAGGTAAGTCTTCCTCCCACCGAGTGATTTGATAATAAACAGTCCAAGTGATGGCTCACATTATTTTTCATTGTTAGATTTCTTCACACATCCATATCAAACACATTCAAGAATTAAAGCTCTGTTATATAGTCACAGCCACAAAATTCATGTTTATATACTTTAAAATAAAGAAATCAAATTCTGTATTCATGTTGAGCTGAAGACAATTTTTCGATCCAGTGGACAATAAAGTTCTATTCTATTCTATTCTATTTTCCATGTAACCCATGTACAGTATCGTGGACAAAAGACAACGAATATTAGAGTATTAGAGCCTACAAGAACATCAACACTCTGTACCTTTAGCATTGTTTCCCCGTGTAAACTTGTAGGAGAACTGTCCATTGTTTAGATTTTATCTTTTCATTATTTAAATGTTAAACATATAAATGAGAAGCACTGTTTCAAAACTTTATCTGACTCTCTGGCAGCTCTGCCTCCAAGCCATAACAACATCACCAGTTTGTATTTTGCACTCTGCAGGGTGGTGGGATTTATGTAGCATGAGAAACATTTAACATTTAAGGTTCAATAAAAACGACTTAAAGTTTAATGCTATCCGGAGAATTGTACCAACTTATAGCTGAACTTGGCAAATGATGAAAGGTCACATTATATTTCATTGTTTGGTTTGACATTTTCAAATCTCAAGGTTTCTTTTTTTAATTCGTCCTTATACCAAATATGACTGCAAGAACTGAATGGACTTTTATATGATTCTCTTATGGATGATTTGAGTTTAAGAACTTCCCCCGTCAGTTTTTCCCCTCAGAATATGAGCTGTATGCACCTCAGTCAAAAAGTCCATTAACTCTTCTTGTTTTACACAAAGTTTTGCACAGTGTCCAACCCACTGAAATGGAAAATAGTCTTTATTAAATTAGTGAAGCTCATAAATGATTCAGAAGTTATACAGTGACAATTATATGAATATTCTCTTTCTTTGTTATCTTCAAATTATGCAGTGGTGTGCCATATATTAAATGTATTGTTTGCTTGGTCTAGTCCATGGTCTTTACAAAAGCCAAGAAGTTATTTGACATTTTCTCACTTGACACAAAAATGTTTAATCTGACAAGAGTTTAGAAAGGTATGGTATCATCTCATTCAACAAACAACATTCAGTTTTCTTTTAAAATGGTTTGTTTCTTTGCTCTGCAGCATCAGCGTGCAAATTGTAATAACCTATACATGACATATTAAGCTAACTCAAATCTACCAAAGAGTGTGCATCAGCCTTCTGTTAACAAGTAGTAGATCAGACAGCACTGACTGGTGACATGCCTCTTCTGATTAAGGCCAGCAGCAGCAGGCTGTTGAGACAGTGACTCATGATAAGACCTCTCAGTGTCTTAGAGGTTCCAATCTCAGTCAGACCTCAGCCAAAATTTTTGGCAACAACTGCCTCAAGAGAGTGGTCTTAGTCTGGTTTTACTTTGCTTCTCAAACATGACCTATATTATAAGATCTTGAGAGCTGATGCAAATTTTATTTTCCAAACTCTTAGACTGACTTGCTCCTTTTGACCAGGGATTCATCAGTATTGAGGCAAAGATCATTAGAGAAGCTATTGCCTCTGTCATTAAGTGTATTAGTTTAGAGACGAGAAGGAGATCTTCATTCTATTTCATCGAATATTTTCATCTCAATTATCCAACTCGTTGCACTGTCTTGTCTGAGGTAGCCTCCTTATGATGACATACTGGGCACTAAACCCCTCTGAGACTAACAACTGCTTTCTCTTCTTACCCATCAGAACTTGCTCTATGCTCACCACGACGGGCCCACTCTCCTACACCAGGTTTGTGCCGTTGGCACCTGTGGCTGCTCTGAGCTTTAGCATCATTCACATGGGCTCGGCTAAGCGAGAGTCACTGGGTGAATGTGTTCACAGACAGTCCGTTTACTGCCCTTCACCAAACGTTTGATCCACTAAAGCACACATCATTCTTTCCTCTCCAAATTTGTTTGACTCTCACTCCTCCACTGTATGCACTTTTGTTTTTAACCCTCCTGACTTTACCTTTTGTTCCTGTATTATCAGGTCTTAACTCTTCAAACAGTGTTCTTTTCTTCACTTCCACTTTGAGAACATATCTGAAAAAATGTGCTCTTTTAATGTTTGTTGTTTAGGAGGTTATTATCAGTACGTGCAGATACAGATACTCTTGTGTTGCAAAGCGGTCTAATAACTTTATAAATTGTTTATTTTGTTTCATAGAGTACTTTAACATGTTTAGTGTATGTTCAGTTTGGTTGTCAATGGTTTTCATATAGAGGTGTTTTCCAATGGTTAGTGGTATTGTTTTCCAAAGGTGTTTAACAGTAAAAACTGTCCACAATGTCTTCTTTGATTTATCCAGAGTAACAAGGATACTGTTAGTGAAATGAGGCATTGCTGATTAATTTTTTAACAAATATACCAAGGTTACCGAAGTTTGTGTACCCAAAAAATAAAGTCCAATCATTCAACTTGTACTGGAAATATCTCATAACGCCACAAATTAATCCAAAACCATACTGGATGCATGGCTGAATAGCACCGGGAAGATTGTTTTGTCTGCAATATGTCCTCATTTTTCAAGCATAACAAAGCCTAAATTATGTTGCAAAATAGAAGTTTTTAAGAGACACAGGAAGGAAGACAAAGGTTGGTGTCTGCCAAGATGGTAGTATCATGCTTAGTGCTCCTGGAACACTCTAAATTTGTAAAGGACGGATGCTGGAGAGGAATTAAGTCACATAAAGTGTTTGTGAGATGATGTACAGGATACAAGCCCAACAAGTACAAGGAAAATCAGCAAATTTATCTTGTACCATGTTCAGAACATTAGTTTTGTCTGAGAGCAGTTTGTTAGTAATGCCTTTAGTTTATTTGAACAGAACTTAAAGGATTTTTTCCCCCTTATATCCTGCACACACAGGATTTAAGGGGGAAGCCAGTGACCATTTATCATCTGATAATAGATAATTGGACAATTAGATATTGTCTCCCCTCTTTAGTTTTAGATTTATAACTGTTTTATGAATGATCAGATGTCCTTACAGTTAAAGGGGAGAGGAGTGGTCTAGTAAAAACAAACTCACACCATAAACACTTATTTTGTCTGGTGGATCCACTTGCTCGTATCTCCACCCCTGCACTGCTTCTGAGCAGCTGCAGGAGAGAAACAGGTGTTTTCCTTTCTCTTCTTATTGCTGTACTTGACACAGAAGATGACAGAAGAAGATGTAGAAGATTTAACATGAAACTGAACATGCAGAGAGGTATGTGTGACCTATTTTAGAGCAAGATCGGCATAAAAAATGAGAGGAAATTAAGTTTGAGGTAAATAATGAAAAAATTTTAGTTTCTAAAATTAGGTAGAGATTTTGTATTTAATTATAGTCTATTATACAGTAGGTCTCCTCATTTCATTCCCCTTTGCTTACATGGACAGGCTCAGACCTGCATTTTGTACCCTAACTTGTAGGAAGCACATAAGTGCCTGAGAAAACATAAAAGACTTGGCTGGCAGTAATATTTAGAAAACAGGTTTTCTTGAATAACACTGAAAAATTTACAGTATACGTAGTTTTTCCCCATATATTTACAGTATATCTCTTTTTCTTGCTTGGATTTCTAGAATACAGGATGTGCAGTCTGTGTCATGAAAAAAGATGTCATCTCTTGACTGGTTGTTGATCTTCTTTAAGTGACAGATTAACCCCCAATACCTCAAATTATCAGTTTTTTCATCCTCCTTGTAAATTGCAGGAAAAGCATACCTGTCAACAGATTGACAGTTTTCACATCCTGACATCCTCTTTTAATTTGCCAAGAGCATTTCTGTTCATTCCTTAAGATGTCACGCACTGGAAACCCCAGTGAGTCATATAAAGTGCATCCATGTGAGCGAAAGAAATACATGATGTGTAATTAACATGACACTAAGAGTACCTCTAAATTTTTCAGATGCCTTAAAGTTTCTATTCTCTCATACATATGTGCCGTAATGTGTTAATTTTTAACTGCTGTATAAAGTTCGGCTGGCAGTCACTTGGTTGGCAAAAGATTATTTAAAACATACAGTTTAACATGCTTTGCTAGATGACTGGGGAAAATGTAATCTGGATATACATGTTAATGCTCCCCCTAAGACAACGTGAGACAGAAATATGGGCTTGAAATTAGGGATGTCCCGATTACATTGTTTGCCCCCCGAGTCTGAGTACGAGTCATTTGATTTTGAGTATCTGCCGATACTGAGTACCGATCCGATACTTTGGCAATGCATTAAGTGCTGTTCCATCTATGCCAGGGACAAACCGGAGGCGGACGCGCCACCTCGCTGTCCACACCAGAAGCGCATTTCTCCGCGCCGGTCAACAAGCTCCTCTGCTCGTCTGCCCCTTTCTCGTCAAATATCGAACTCTGTGTGTGTGCGTGTGTGTGTCAGTCTCTGTTAACTGACAGATTCATAAATAGACAGGACAACCACACTATCATTAAACAGGGTGTTTTGTTTTGACATGTTTTATTTTGAAAATTGGCCGGATTCTCTGTCCCTTTTCTCTGTGTGACTTCCTGTCAAGTACGATCTGTTCTGATCTGCTCTGTTTAGCTTGAGAAAAGTCGCTCGCGGCTCGCGGAAAAAATAGAACAGACGCCGAAACTGGCGCTGCGGAGCGCTTCTCGCCGCGGTGTTCTGCTCCGCCGAAAGGGGCGCTGTGGTCAGTCAGATTGGACTACATGGGCACGGAACGGAGACTAGCTCCGCGACGTGTCGGGAAGGCATCTCATACCGTGCTCCAAGTGCACTAAGAGATGACGCAATCCCACATTTGCAACCACAGACAACAGCAGGTCATCCAGTGCAATAAATTTTTAGCTATCTTGGCTGTGATCTTTTTGGCCTTTTCACTGTCCTCGGGCAATTTCTCTTTATTTTTCAAAGTCTCTTTCAGTGTCAGTTAGCTCAGTGTCTTTGAGTTGCAGCAGTGAACTCGGAGTACTGTGCAGGGTGTTCGTTTTTCAGATGGCATATCATATTGGTAGTGTGAAACGCAGATTTGTCTTTTCCGGCACGCGAAATGCCCAGTTTGCACACATTACAAGTGGCTGTTGCACTGCCTTGGCTGTCCAATTTAAAATACTTCCAAACTGCAGACATTTTCGCTGTCCCGAGAAGCCAGCTTCACGTTTGCTCTGCGTTAGCCTACTGGCGACCAGCTCACTACTACTAACGTTAACTAAACGTTAGGCCTACTCCCCGCCTGCTGTAAACTGTGTAATATTTATGGCGAAACGTTACATTTTAAAAAATCCAATAATTTCCTCCTGATCCTGATCAGTTGAAAATCACACGATCGACCCCGATTTCCGATCACGTGATCGGATCGGGACATCGCTATTTGAAATGACTGTTGACTGACTGACTGTAGATGCAGTAGGCCTATATGCCAACTTTATGTAACTATGTACTTCAGTAATAAAGCTGATCTTTCGGTGCACTGTGTTGAGCTAAGAATAAAAATGATACACAGTGTGACATTTTGAGTGCAAATGTCCCTTTAGTACACTTCCTTTCTTTATCATTTGTTTGACTGTTTTGAGAATAATTAAGAAATCAAAAATAAAACATATTCACTTTACAGGAGACACTTGCAGTTTTACAAGCATCTTTATGTTGATCTTCCCTTTCCCTGTTTGACTGCAGACATGGCTGTCACTTTTTATTCATTCTAATCTTGTCTTGTAGAGTACGGGCGTTTTGAGGCCAAAATTCATGACCTGCGGGAACAGATGATGAACCACAGCATGAGCTCTGGGTCGGGATCCCTGCGGACCAATCAAAAGAGATCACTCTATGTGAGGTTGGTCTTTTTTGGATTTTACCATTGTTTTGAATGCGTAGGCTAAATTCAGTGAATAAAAATTCATCCATTCTGTTCCCCAGATGTCTTCTGCGTGATGTCTGTACTGATTAATTCCAAGCATAATGGCAAAATGAAGTGAATACAGTCTTTAAAAAAGTTTTGATTTTAAGTTTTAATACAGAAGACTGAAAAAAATTATGTGACTTGTGTTTCTTTATTTAACAAGATATGGACTGAACTAATGTTTGTTTAATGTTTATATGTTTGTAACACCGTGTTTGGTATCTGTGACCTAAACAAAAGAACATTTTTTGTTACAGCAACCCCTCTCTTGTTCTATTACAGTAACTGTTAAATTAGGAAAGACCTCAGGTAGAGGTATAAAAGTACAACAAAGAAAAAAAATCAGTTTTTCAATTTCACTTTATGTATTCACAGTAAAAATAGGGACAGGGGAAATTAATTGAAGGAGAAGTTTGTTTTTTTGCACATTAAAGGCCGTTACACACCGGGGGCATGACGAATAAACAACGTGAAAATGCTAATTGTTTGGACGTGAAATGTTCAGATCAAAACTCTTCACACCGGCAACGACACCAATTTGCGACAGAAACACGAGAATACGAATTTGCGAAAGAGTTTTGACAGCTCACTCCACAGAGGGAAAAGTGGGCTCACTTGTTACAAATAGGAATAAAACATAGCAGAAAACATAGCAGAACTTATCAGCCATCAAACAGACAACACAGAGTAAACGACACCACACGTCACAGGCATTAACAGCGGGCAGGTGTAAGCCATATGATTAGATTGGTGAAAAGAGCCTCCCATACATTAGCTGATGTTACCTCAGGCAAAAGTAAACTACATAAGGTAACGTCACTCACCATTTACAGAGCCCAACTGATCGGTGATTCTCTGTCATATATTAAGATCATTGTATTTATAATTTGCGTGTCGTTTGTCAAACAACATTTGGTGCTGAGAGACACAGATAATGACCTTGTCAGCCATTGTTGTTTATGTTGTTGTTGTGGGATACGCACGTGACGTCCGCTCCGCACAACCATTGTGATTGGCTGATGCGTTTGTTTGCAGGGCGAATGTTCGGAAAAATCGTCCTCGATCCGAAAAATAAAAGGTTCGCTTTTTCACCGCGTAATTTTCGCGTTCTGTGTGGATTTATTAATAACACAAACAGCAGTTCGAAAAAGTATATTTTCATCCAAATTAATCGCGCCAAAAAATGGCCCCCGGTGTGTAATGGCCTTAAGTCTTATAAAAGGGATTTTTATGAACACCAGCTTTTAACCTGGAAGAAGCTCTTTCACCCGCGTCAGGAAACAAACAGCCGTTTCTGGCTTATTAGCCGCTGTTCAGCTTCATGTTTAGTGTTGGAACATGAGAGCACACTGCTAAACATTCAGTGATTGTCTCGTCCTTTAAAACGGCCTTTTTCCAACAGATTGTTGAAACACTTGAATTGTCCCTTCACTTCCATTGTTTTTAGCTAGCGGTGACATCAGCAAGGAGCTCCAGCTCTCTTGAGTGCACCGTTCATCGTAATAATGCTGTAGAACATTGTATATGATTGTAAATATCCCTTTTATAAAGCTTAATGTGCACAAAAGCAAACTTCACCTTTAACATTTACATGTAAATATGCAAGATTGTAGCCAGTGGCTAAAAAAAAAAGGAACTGAGTGCTTTTGCGACACTAATCCAGATATCTTTCACTGGAAGGGCTTTGTTTGACTATGAGAAGTCAAAGGACAGCGGCCTTCCCAGCCAAGGGCTTAGCTTCAGGTATGGGGACATCCTCCATGTAATCAATGCCTCGGATGATGAGTGGTGGCAGGCCCGCCGTGTCACCCCACATGGTGACAGTGAGGAAATGGGTGTCATCCCCAGCAAGAGAAGGTGAGCATTGAAGAGAAATATGTTACTGTTTCGAGGAGGTTGTAGATGTATGTCAATGATTTGTGAGAATAATATTGGTCATCACAAACTCCATAGATTTTGGGAAGAAAAAAGAAAAAAAGATGACATCAGGAGTGCTTCTGGTGTCCCCTACACCCCATTTTGTTCTTAGAGAGAAAAAAAGAAAAGAAAAAGCTTTTTTATTTTTTTATCCAGTACAAGAGGGTGGCATAAGAAATAAAATTCCAGAAATTGTTTAAAATAAAAAACCTTCACCAGATAAGGGTTGGTCCATAACTAAAATCAGTATGCATAACAGCACTGGCCTTCATCAGGATGTTATGACTCACGATTAACCCAATTCATTAGGCAGTCTAATTTCACACACCTCTGTTATGGTGAACAGTACACACATGCAAGCACATATTAGATAGCTCAAAACACTGTACTGATGTATTCATCAACCTAGTTTGCAAGAGCAACTGAGGACAAAAGAAATTTCAAGACCCTTAGAAAGTGTCTGAGACTTGTCCGCACCCATAGTTGCCAAAACGTTCTATAGTGAAGCGTTGTGTCAGCGTGACTGATTTCATCTGACTGATTTCATCTGTTCGTTTCTCTTTGTTTGGCAGGGTGGAAAGGAAAGAGCGTGCACGTCTAAAGACTGTGAAATTCAATGCCAAGCCGGGGTCATTTGACTGTAAAGGGGTAAGTGACTTTATGAGAGCTGCAAAGTGGCACTTTATATTACAACTTTAATGTGATGATTCACAAGGTGGCTTAGATGCAACTGTGAACTTCCTGCGTGCAAAAAAGCTCATTATTAAATTTTTAGGGTGACTGTATGGCTTCTTCTGTAACTAAATTTATCTGTTTCATTTATCAAACACTAATATCAGTTGTTTGCAATCTCAAATGTAATTGTCATTTATTGTCAGATATTGGTTCTTTAGCTCTGTTGGTCTCATTGTAGTTTGATGTCCATTTATATCTCACTTTTAAGTTCTTATTTACTTTTTATATAATTAATTCATTGATAGTATTATTGTTTGAGCTACAAATATGCTACCATAGATGAAAGAAACATTTTTAATAAGTAACAAACATGCACATTAGAACTGAATGATGTCTGAAGATTGGACTGATGAGCATGACTCTTCACATGGGGACCTCAAAACAAATTTGCCAAATTTTAAAATAAGCAGCAGAATTTTGTCTTTACATGATGATATAGGCGGCATATTCATTATTTGAAGTCTCACGCTCTTGAGTTTCACCTTTTCTTTTCATCACTGCATGTGTTTTTTGTGTGCCTATGTTGACCTTTGCTATGATTTAAACCCACTTCTCTTCTCCTAACCTCTCTTATGTAACTTCTCTCATAGCATGAACTCTAAACTATTTTCTCACTGTGGCACATCAAGAAGCCATATATTTGTGGATGGATGGATGGATGGATGGATGGAATGACGGATGGGTGGGCGGGCGTACAGACAGACAGACAGACAGAGACAGACAAACAGAGATAGAGATATAGAGAGATAGATAGATAGACAGACAGACAGCAAAAACAACATTACTTTGGCCTTGTTTCCACTAAGCGGTACAGTCTGGTTTTGGCACCGCCCTTACGGTACGCTTTGGAACAGTACTCCTAGATCTGGCTCCTATTTCTACTGCTGACTATACCATTACTTGGTGGGCAGTGCTGTGCTGCCTTGTTGTGCTGCACACCATAAGGGCGCTCGCCACTTTTTTCTCCAGGTGAAAAATAGGCCTATTTCACCCGCATAAACCAGTAAAAAATTTCTGTGTATTTTATAAAGTTTTTGAAGATCCAATCGATACTAAAGCATATGTCATCATGAAAGAAAGGCAAACACAAATGAGTTAATGTATAATAAGTATTTGTGACGTATAAATCCTCTTCAAGTTGTCATTTTGACATTTAAGGTGGAATGGTTAATTCATGGTGTAACTCTTGCATAGAACAACATGTAAGAAAACCACCTTAAAAGATGCATCTGAGGGGCTCAGTGAATGAAGTGATCTTTTTTCCACCAGTAATCATAAACTTATGACAAGGAATCAATGTGAAAGGCCGCAAAGCATCCTTTCATTTTTGTTTCATGTTTTAAAATGCTACGGAAACATTATAGCTAGCATTTGATCTCTGCACAGATCATCGGTTCATCAGTTAACTTTCTCTCCGGAGTGACAGCTGAATGAGCTGGGCTGCTGCAGCAAACAGACCAGCAGGTCTGAATGCAAACTGCAGCTCCTCACAAGTCTGAAAACTTTGTGACTAATATGCAAACAAACGTTACCTGAATAAACTAACTACATAATTTGTATATGTAACATTCTCACCTAAAAATTATGTAAAACTTACTGAAGTGATATATTAATAGTTCGACAACAACACTTAAACACTTGGCTGCTTGCAGTCAACAGGCTACAGTGTGTATAGCTCCACCCTCTTGAGACCCTACGGGACTGCTTGGTACCCCAACAAAAGGGTGACCAAAACAGGTACGGCACGGTACGGTTATTTGGTACTAGGGGTGTGCAAAGCAGCCGGTATTTGTATTTGTATTTGTTGAGGGGGGGAAAGTATTTAGGGGTCCAAGCTCACAGGGGCTGGGAACCGCGATTGCAAAGCATCGCAGTTCCCAGGTCCAGCGGTGCTGGGAACCCTATTGTTTTTGTTCAGATTTTTATTATTCTCTATTTTTATTCTTCTCCCGGTAAAAGTGGTGCTGCAGGCTAAACCGTGCAAGTGAGGGTGGTGCAATTTCGAGGGTTGGTCCAGACCCCTGCACGTACCTCAGATGCAAAAAATGACATATGTCTGCTGGCGGGGGGCGCTATAACCAAGGTCAACACGTTTTGGGCTATAACTCCCACACCGCATGTTGCACATTCAAAAACGTCATATCCCCACATTCCCTGAAAGGAGCTGAATCATCTGGGTAAGCCCCGCCCATTTCCACCCATAATTTTTTTTTTTTCGCAAAATCGCGAAAACTGGAAAACCTACTTTTTGGAACTCCTCCTTGGGGTTTCGTCCGATCAGCATGAAACTTGGCACCTACAGTCTTCAGCTGGACCTGATGTGGAGTTATCAAAAGAATTTTGCTACCTTCTAAAATGGCCACGTTATTTACGAACAAATTTTTATATATAGCGATCTAAATATGAACTTAGGCATATCTCAACCAAATTACATGCTATCGACATGAAACTTAAGAATCATGTTCGGCATGAACCCCAGAGGCTCTGGATCAAATTTGGTGAAGATTGGCTGCTAGGGGGTGCTATAAGCTCCAATATGTTATATCTCAACAATGGTTTGATGGATTCTTACAAAATTTGGTGTGCTTACTGTTGAGGCACCTCTGAGACTGTATTATAAAGTTGGTAGCATTCAGCCACAAGGGGGGTGCTACAGACACCAAAAATTTATATCTCGACAATGGATGGATGTATTCACACAAAATTTGGTGTGCCCATTGTTGGGACTCTCTTGAGGCCACTTATAAAAATTCAAATCCAAATCCACCAACAGGGGGCGCTATATCAAATTTTGCCCTCTAACTCGCACACCATAGGTCGGAAACTGAAAACTGGTCAGAAAGTGTTATATCATTGCGTTCTCTACATTGCCCTGAATCACGTGATGTCAGATATGCCCATTTCCACAAAAAAAAAAATTCGCAAAATTGCGAAATGTGGAAAATGTACTTTTTCAAACTCCTCCTAGGGTATTTGTCCGAGCTGCGTCAAAATTTGTTCATACAATCTGCAGACCGTCCTGACCAAAAGTTATCAAAGGAATTTTGCTAGCTCCAAAATTTGCCACGTTATTTACGAACAAGTTTTGACATTACCGATCTAAATACAAACTTTGCTATATCTCAACCAAATTAAATGCTATCATCATGAAACTTAAGACCCATGTTTTACATGGAATTCAGAGGGTCTGTACCAAATTTGGTGAAAATCGGACAATAGGGGGCGCTATAATTAAGTTATATCTGGAAAGCAGAATTTGACGTTCGACTTCAATTGATGCCAAAGTTTTTTTTGCCTAAAACTCCCAAACCGTACATTGCACTTTCAATTGCTTTACATCTTACGTTTCCTGGATTGAGCCTAACCACATGACATCATTACTTTGAATTTGGAAGTTGAAAATTTGTTGGCAAAACTGCGAAATGTGAAAAACCTACTTTTTCGAACTCGTCCCAGGGTATTTGTCTGAGCTGCGTCAAAATTTGCTCAAACAATCTTCAGACCATCCTGACTTAAAGTTATCAAAGGAATTTTGCTAGCTCAAAAAATTGCAATGTTATCTATGAAAAATTTTTTTACAGTAAGTGATGTAAATATGAGTGTAGGCATATCTCGACCAAATAAATGCCATTATCATGAAACTTGAGACCCATGTTTCAAATGGAATTCTGAGGGTCTGTACCAAATTTGGTGAAAATCGGACAATAGGGGGTGCTATTAATACCCTAGACGTGACTAAGTTAGGAAAGCGTGGGGGTCACGCTTGAAGCTGGTCGACGGGGTTGGCGTCGCGGTCAGTTGACAGAGGTCGACTGAGCGCGACCGAGGTGGCCTGGTTGGGCGGTGCGCAGGGTGGCTTGGACCCCGATCATAACTGCTTGCGGTTCTAGTTGTATTTGTATTTGTATTCGAGTAAAATTCAAAATAGGCGTAAAAATCCATTTTTTTTGCGTTACACTTCTAATTTACGTTATGTAAGTGTAAGTATTCTTTAATTATCCTTTATAATAATTATGGATAATAACCTACATCTTGCTGCCTGCAAAAGACAGAGTAACTTAAACGTACCTTTGCAAATAAATAACTCCCACAAGTGCGTACAATTCGACACAACTACACAAGCCTTGTTTTAACCTTTTTAACCAAATGTTAATGTTACACTGTCAATACCCTATTGTCTAAATTACCGAGCTAACAGAGCTAAGTTAACAGAGCGAACATGAGAGCACCCGACTGCAGACGTCAAT
>JAPQLA010000006.1:2587888-2615362 GCA_029822935.1 Naso vlamingii | reverse complement strand
GTCAGTCAGACTCTTTTACTCTCTCCCCTCCCCCGACTCCTGAACGTCACTCACTCACTCATCCGGGCATGCACTGCAGTCTCATGAGGAAACACAGCTTTTTTATATGATGTTTTTCTTGTTCCCGAATACAAATATTTTTTAAAGTATTTGTTGAAATAAGTATTCGTAAAAAACATGTTATTTGTGCCTCCGAATACCGTATTCGGGTTCGGCTCCACCCCTATTTGGTACCCTATGATACCCTTTTGACTGTGGAAATGCAAAAAAAAGCGTCCCGCACTGTACCAAACTGAACCTTACTGCTTAGTGGAAACGGGGTATTACTTTGAAATTTCCTGGTAATCTGGGAAAACAAAAGAGTTTTCACTTCTTGACATCCCACTTTCTGTAGTTGATTTGTTTGCATGACCGTGACAGATGTACCTGTTTGCCCCGTGCTTTCTTTCCCTTTACAGTCATTCCATGACAAACGTAAAAAGAATTTCATCTTTGCACGAAAGTTTCCATTCTACAAGAACAAAGAGAGTGAGCAGGATGGCAGTGATTCAGACCGTAAGTAAGCTTACAGACACACATGTACCTCCTTGTAGAGAGTCAGCGTAGGTCACATGTTGAGCTGACAGGGGATTTACAGGTGTATTTCAGGGCCAGAGGCTTCATGGAGGCCTTTCTTGCGTCCTCTCATGATCATTTCCTGTCATCTTTGTTTCTCTCTCTTTCTGTTGGATCACAGTCAGAGATATTCTGGCTTGGATGCTGATCAGTCAGCAGGAATGAAGCCAAATCAAAGCTGATCAGTTTTGTGTGATGTCTCCTTATGGTAATATCGTATGGCCCAGTTTTCCTTCAAAGATCATTTAGGTTCAGTCTCAGCCTGCCTATATGTTTTATTATTGGATTGTATTTGGCACCCCCTGCTGTCTGCACAGTGTCTGGACAGAGACAGATCTGTAGGCCCACAGCTCCCTCCCTTCACTTTTTCAAACCTTTTGCTTATGTTGCGGCTGTCCTCCTTCCTCTCTTTCCTCTGTTCTGGCATTCTTTGGACGGCCAATAGGACATCCTGGGAATAGGTGATGATGGGTATGGGACAAAGACATTCAGTAAGTTGGGCCAGGAATGTTCTTCATCTCTGTCTCATCCTCTCTCCACTGTTGCATGCTGCACTTATTGGATTTGTCTTTGCAGTGTATGAACATGAGGCAGGTTTAGTAAAATCAATAAAGGTATTCAAGCTTTGGCTATTTTGTTTGGTTTGTTTTATGGTAAAGAGCGCCATCTGCCAAGTCAAAGTAATTTATTGTGAATCACAGGGGGTGAAATAAAGTCTTAGATAATATTGTTTTTGTATCTAATAGTATGTTTGTATACCTATGTAAAGATTTCCTTCAGATGTTTTGGTTTTGCTTCGTGAACTAGGATTTATCTTTTGATACGGACAAAAATATTGACCGAAAAGGCAAGAATGATAATTAATAAATTTAATTAATATGTTTAAAAGCTGTTGATTCCAGTTGGCTTATCTTCCCGTTTCACAACCAGTGTGTTTTGTAAGTGGTGCATGGTATTGATTCACATTTACTGAACTTTGGGCCTCAAAAGATGGCAGTGTCAGAAAATAATGGTTCCAGACTTTTGGCCTGTGGGGCGAGCTTGGCAGGGTTTTTTTTTGACTGCACCCTTTACTGACTCCTTTCCTTAGATGTTGGTTATGTTTACTGCATGTTTGCATGACACTGGCATGATTGTCTTTGCTCGTCAGCATGTCAGTTTGAAGTATGTCATAATTAAGTCTGTTGGCTCTGCAGGTTATGTTGTACTGTGTTGTTGGATTTTCTAGAGCAGATAAAATACTTGTTTTTACGGTTATCACTTTATACAGTTAGACAATATTTCTTGCAATAGTTTTTCATCATTCATTTTAAGTACACAACATCATGAGCTAAGAGAGAGCATTGCTCTTGTTTAATTGTCTAAACAAGCTGAAATGATTTTCTAAATGTATGTTCAGTTACAAAAACATCACCATGTGTTTAAAGTCACCAGTCAGATATTTACTTGAATGCCATTTTGTATGACGTTTTGTATGACAACTGGATTCTGAATTCATCCATTTGGGAAAATGGAGAAATGAGAGATATTGCACTTAAGATCAAAAGTGTAAATGTGTAAAGGTGATAAAATTTTGGCTTCCTATTTAGTCCAATATGAAATTTTGAAATGCAAAGGTTACAGTATGATTAGTCATTCAGTATGAGCTGTGCATTTTGGTATCAACCTGAGAAACATCACTATAGACCAAAAATAACTGTCATGTACTATGAAATATACTTCCATGCATGTGGCTTTTGGCCAGATATGGCATGTTGTTTATATCAGTAACAAGTTTTTGTCCAAATAACTCATTAATATTTTTCACTATACCTCAACAGGGAGTCAAGAGGACATGATACTCTCATATGAACCTGTTTTGCGGCAAGAAAGTAAGTTGTCACTTACCAGTGAAAACCTGCCCTCAGCATGTGAATCCCAATCCCAAAGAAGTGACTGCACTATTTAGTTGACAAAAGAACAACAATTGAAACAACCATCTATCTATCTATCTATCTATCTATCACATAGACATACACACAGATAGGGATGTCCTGATCACATTTATTTGCCCGAGTCCGAGTCTGAGTCATTTGATTTTGAGTGATCCGATACTTTGGCAATGCATTAACGCTGTTCCATCTAACCTGCACATCCTGCTGTAGGTGCTTGACTTCCATCTTCAGATCAATCTGGATAACTTCCAGACATGAATAGGCCAAGGGAGAATGTTTGAAATGTCCTATAATCTTCCTCGTTTTAATTAGTGTGCGCGACACAACACATACTCGGTACTCACATATCATCCATGGCTTTCTTCATATTTTGTGCATTGTCTGGCAAAATTACATGGACCCGTTGCTTCTCTATTATCCAACTGTTCAGCATCCCCTCGATTGCCTGTTTCACACACTCTGCCGTATGGGACACTACTACTAATGTTAACTGAGCATTAGGCCTACTCCCTGCCTGCTGTAAACTGTGTACTGTTTACAGCGAAACGTTACATTAAAAAAAATCCAATCATTTCCACCCGATCCCAATCAGTTGAAAATCACGTGATCGACCCCGATTTCCGATCATGTGATTGAATCAGGACATCACTACACACAGATATACCCATACATATATTTATATATACATATTGTAATGTCATGGTCCGACTGGCTCTATTGTTTGACTGGGAGGCTGGGCCTACGTAGAGCTTCAGTGTGAGAAAGAAGTGCTGAGAATCACATGGTACAAGAGATCAGAATGCAGCAACAGAACAGTCAGTGCAGCTGTGATTAAGTCAGAGCCGAAGTCAGAGCTCATAGGGATCAGTGTGTGAAGTGTACTGCATGTGAGTGAGACGCACGTGGGTTCTGCAGGACAACACATATGGACATTAACATTAGTATGAGAAAAGTTAACTGCGGAGTAAAAGGCGGCAGAGATGGCAGAATAAAGAGAGCGTACGCACTAAATGAAGTAAACTTGAACAGATGTCCTGTGCGTTTATCTCACTGGGAGAGAAAGACTGTTGAGGATATCCCCTTTAGTCATTAATTGACGAAGGAGTCCAAAAGGAAGAGACTCGACTTTGAACTGCAGACAAAGCTGGACTAGAGGAGCAAGCTGGATGTGAAGCAAAAAACATGATTCCAGAAGCAGGAGAGGACCTGCAGGCCCTCTTTGCCTTTTTCTTTGCCTGTACAGCCAAACGGCAAACAAAACACATTGTTAGGTACACTCATCCAGCCCTTGAGTTAATACTGGACGAGAGCCAGACCGCATGGTTGTGTGGCTGGGGGGTGCGTGATGCACTGGTGGACTTAGGGGGAGGTGCAGGGGAGGAACAACTCCCTGCCCTAGGGGACCTTTCGATATTAATGGAAGGGGAACACTGGAGGAAAATAGGGGAAGGTCATGCTTTTTTAAATTTGAGTCGAAGGGAGGGTACACTGCTTTTAATTTGGATCCCTTGGTTTTCTCCCCTGAATTCATAAAAGTATATTGAGTTCCTTTAATGACTCCACTCTTGGCAAGACTGTTTGGTATGATCCGGGGTGTTGTTCCTCTTTGGCTATCCTGTCTGTTGATCTTTACGCTTGGTCTATCCAGATAGTGGGCATGTACAGTATCTGGTGAATCAGTGGCTCTCTACTGGTATTCGCCTTTTTCACGCAAGTTGCTCTTGTTATTCCAAAATGAGGCTCAGTTGGGCGGAGATGTTTCATAGCAGAGCCACAACGCCAGAGGCATCACTTCACCTGCATGGATGTCATCTTACTGCCGTGTCTCCAGGTGTAACTCTTACAAGAGGAGGGCGTCCTGCCAGGGTAGGACATTCGACTGTATTCCAGTCAATTCTAAAATCCGTCATGAGTGGACGAAGTGATGCCTCCAGCGTTGTTGCGCTGCTATGAAACATCTCTGCTTGTGCTGCAGCTCTGTGCTAGTGCGCAAGCTGCCGTAAGCCAAACTTGGATAGACAGATGGAGACATGTCAACATTTAGTGGATGAAATAAATATCCGTCATCCAAATACATAGCAGTGGGTCACATTTATGAGTGCTATGGATGATTGAAATATGAAGGCAGTAATACAAGAAAAATATGTTTTATTGACTTTATTTGCAAAGCTGTTGTATATTGCAATTATAACAATGCATACACAAACCAAAACTATTGAAGAAAAGAGATCAAATTGAACTAAAAATATTATGACTTACACCCGTGAAAAGTATTGGCTATTAAACATTTGGTTGGGAGGGTTAACCTTTTTTCCCCAATCACTTGGGGAGGGTCAGGAAAAAATATATTTTGGTTAAGGGAGGGTCACAGCCTTTTATTTCAGAGTGCTATTAAAAATCCTCTAGTGACCCCTCATTATGAATAATGTATGGTGTTAAAAAATGTTTAAAAAAAAACAAAACTGCAATAGTGCCCTCTTGGATGGCCCTATGGTAAACAAAACATGATGAAGCGCCTTCTAGGGTTCCCTGGACAAAAGGTGGTAAAGTGCCCAACAACTTTTTTGCGCGAGCAGTGCCCTTTTTACTATTTTTGCCCGTGCCCATCAAACATCCTGAGTTTGTCACTGGCGCGATGTAACGTATGCATCCTTTATACGTATTTTGCTGTGTCACTTTGTGTTAAGGAAGCCATGTAACTAAAATAATTCTGACCTCACAGCACCCACAGTAACTTTTGCTGGCTATCACATGGCACACCTCACCATACTCAGAAGACATTGCATCACAAAAGAAGAGTTCACATCACATTACAAATAATAATAATATTTTCTTTCATGCATAACAAAAAATGAACATTGCTTAAATGATGCCTTTCAAAGATATTTTTAAGAAATGCAGCCAGACTTCCATTTTTCTTCCAGTTACTTATGCCAGACCCATCATAATCCTCGGACCAATGAAGGACAGAATCAATGATGATCTGATATCAGAGTTCCCAGACAAGTTTGGGTCTTGTGTGCCACGTAAGTAGTTAATGGAAACAAAACAGGAACTCACTGGATTTTTGACTTCTGCACAATAATGAAAAAATGTGAAATTTCTGATTGCATTCATACTTTAACCTAATAGTTGTGGTATGACATGTCAATACTGAAATTGAATAGAAATGGTGAAATCATTGTCTGTGTTCATTGATGTGTTTACCTGCTATTTAATCAACCAAGGCCATGATCATATCTGAAGGGTTGTCTGTGTGATGTCATAAGTTTATTTGCAACCCAGCATCACTCACTAATGCCTTTAGTCTTCTGTCATAGGCAGCATTTTTCTGTTTAAATAAATTTAAAACATTTTAGCAATATAAAATGGCAAAAAATAAAACAAATCATTTCTTAATTTTGTATTTACTTTAATTGAAGAAAAACAATTAAGTGATATTTTTTGTGTGTGTGTGTTAAGTACTTTCATTAACTGGGTTTTTTTGTTTGTTTGTTTTTTAATGTGACATGAATTTTCTATACTACATTAAAATCAAATCATTAAAGAAAAAACATCCTGGCACAAAACTTTACATATCAAAAACAGCCATGGTTACACCTTCAGCCATTTATCCAAAAAGTGAAAAATATGAAAACTCCACGTGTACAGAGATAAACACCACTAGCTTCGAAGCTGTAAAATTACATGGCTCATAATGCGGCAGCAGTGTGTGTTCTCCTATTTGTGAACCCACACCCCTGGGATTTGGGTGTGTTGTGAATATTCCACGTATTCTGCTAATCTTACCTGCTGCAGTAGTAGCTGTGACGGACATCTGACTGTCAAACCTGTTTCCCATTATTCTGAGAGACACAGACTAGAGAAAATGCAGTCTATAATATTGTACTGATAGAAGAAAAATGTAATTTTAATACTGTTCAGTAGCCACAGTCATAAAGTGATTACATTTTTAAAAAATGTACCATTAGAGATTAGACGGTATCCTGAAATTTAAAATTTTATTTCTACATGTACTAGGTGTACTGCTTATTACGCAGTTTTAATGCATAAAATAACATTACCTCCTGCCTAAATTAAAAAGTAAATGAGGTATAATCTGTAATAAATTTTACATTTATGCTTGGTATTGAAGTGCAGATAGAATTGAAATTAAGGGATTCTTGAATGATAGAAAAGCACTACATAAATGCAATCAATTTTAATAATGAGAAATGTGTGTACTTATTCGCAGTTGATGGAGCAACTGTTTCTCCTTTGATATCTGTCAGCAGCTGAAAGTCAGTATTAGTTTGTCTGGAAGCTGATGTAGTGGTTATATTGTGATGAGTTTCATGGTTGTTGAGATGGCTGGCACAGGGAGAACCCACACACATCATTACCTAAAATTTCACCAGCTTTTTCAGCCTTGCTACAGCTGGCTCTCCAAACACCACAATGAACTCTAGGCTGTAATCTCTTAAACACAGTACTTAAGGGAAGACATATTTGAATGCTGCTTATTTAAGGCTAAAAACCTTTTCTCTAATATTATGGCAGCAACCTCATTTTGAATCGTTTTAACATGATCACCCCCACTCAGTTATGTGTTTTGTAATGTGTTCTTCATCAGTCAAAATAGTTTTTATTTTTGCATGTTTTAATTTATTCATCTCTTTTATTTCAATACACCTTTTAAACAACATAAAGCTGCCAACAGTTCAGGGCACCAAGGTAAGTGAGCAGATAAACTGAGTTGATTCTTTCATCCCTTCACAGATTGAGTCTTGAAATAATATGTCCCCGATACTTAACTCCTCGTATCCTTTTAGAAACCCCAGTGTTTAGATAAGTGTACACTTCCTACATTTGTGGAAGCATTCATTATAGACCATATATATATATATATATATATATATATATATATTTTTTTTTTTAAAGATATCCAATGAAATTTGCTCAAACAATTTCCAGCGCATCATTTCGTTATGTATCAATGTACAATCTGTATCACAGCTTTGAGGACAGGTTTCAGGTTTTGTTGCACAAGTTAAGAGAATTCACCCTGCGCTGCCCCCTCTGTATTATGTCATTAATTAAATTACAAAGGTCAGCTGAGGAATATATTAATCAATGTGAATAAAAGTAACATTTATTATTTCCTGACCCTAAGCCCCATCCCCATTCATTTGTGCAAATTTCATGACAAGCCTTTAAACATGTGAGTGGATATCTTTATATGTACCATTGTCAGATTCAGATTCAGTATATCTGACATTTTTTATTACATTTGACCAACACACTCTTGTTGCCTCACAATTCAGGATTGGTTCTGTCACTAAATATGTTACAGAAACTATTCCATATCTGATTAACGAACTAATGTCAATGGTGTATGAAAGAGACTCCAAATCATTTACACCAGGGTTTTTTGCGTGGAGCACCTTTAGAGGGGTTACTATGTGATTTATAGATCAGATCTTCAATGAGAATGAAAGAGATTATGTAGTGTATCGTATGGTGTTGTATGGCTTGTTATTGACTGAATTGTTAAGAGCTTTTTGTCCTCCCTGCACCAAAGATACAACTCGGCCAAAGAGGGACTACGAGGTAGACGGACGAGACTACCACTTTGTGATGTCCAGAGAGCAGATGGAGAAGGACATCCAAGAGCACAAGTTCATTGAGGCGGGGCAGTACAATGATAATCTGTATGGAACAAGTGTCCAGTCTGTAAAGCATGTGGCTGAGAGGGTAAGACTCTGTACTCATTCATAAAAGCTGCATGTTGGCTGCACCACATCGACGTGCATATAAATGTATAAGACAGATTGTTAATTCTAAAGCCTTAACATTTTAAAGCTGATGTTTATGTAAAAGGCTTGTATGTAATTTCTATACCAAAGGAAAGAAGAGATCAAACATCATTATCTGGCCAGAGCTTTAACTTCATGCTGTTTAGGACATAGTTTATATTTACAGCTTATTAGCTTGAGTTTAAGATTTAGGGCATCTTGCATCGTGCAGCTTTGACATCATTGGCTTAGAGGTCATTTTTTCCTGCCTGTTTCAGGGAAAACACTGCATTCTGGATGTGTCTGGAAATGCCATCAAAAGACTACAAGTAGCACAACTCTATCCCATCGCCATCCTCATAAAACCTAAGTCTATTGATTCATTAATGTAAGTATTCATTTTGTTTGCTAGATTGGAGGACAATTTATTCCCTTCGACTTCTGTTCACAGCTGAACTTGAAATACTCTGAAAAACCAGAAGCAGAATCATGTTTGTGGTATTTTGTGTCCTGTGCTCCCGTGCAGGGACATAAATAAAAGACTGACAGAGGAACAAGCCAAGAAGACATTTGACAGGGCCATGAGGCTTGAACAGGAGTTTGGTGAATTCTTCACAGGTATGATATTAAGAAAAAAACTGCTAAAAAAAAAAAGAGTCTGTATTTAACTTCTCTCTCACTGCTCTAACACAGTACATGATGGCAAACAAGGTCCTTGACAAATTTAATTATAGAACATGGCCTAGACCTACTCTATATGTTAAATGTCTCGAGACCACTTATATTGTGATTTGGAAGTTAATAAATAACATTGACTTGATTAAACACAGGCTGATTTGAAGGCTCTCCCTCCTGTAAAATACAGAACAGAAGGAGTTAGAAAGGTGTGCTCACACAATATATCTTGTGCCTTTTGTCCCATTGAGACCATCAGTGTAGATATGCTGGAAAGCAGGGACGGAAATTAACGTTTTTTAACAGTCCTTTCTTTGCCCTAGTGAATTATGGCCTAATATGGGGGCATTCTGGATCAGTTCTACTGCAATTTTACCAAGCTTGGATATACCTTGACACTGCTCCTAGACAGGACTTCTTTATTAGTTGAATATTATGTTTAAGTGGTAACATTATGGTTTAAAGGTATAAAAACACATTTCATATGTAATTAAATGTCATACAGATTAATAATGTAGTGAACTTTTATTTATCTTCTGTGATTTTATAGACTTCTTTTATAGCCAGAGTGATTAAAAGTTCAGAGGACACTAAAAAAAACATTCAGTAGATCAGGAAGTGCAAGAATAAACCTAAAAATGAATAAACATTCTTGCTCCACTCTCACGCAACACTAAACACACTACTATATATATATACTACTAACACTATAAAGATTTCCATGGTAAAAAAAAAAAAAAGATGCAACATCATACAGTAAGCACTGTCAGTACCCGATGTGAGTCGCGCGTTGATGTGAGGCTCGAATGCGCGAAAAGGTTCACAAGCTTCGACAACAAGCAACGGCTACACCATTTGGACAATCCACATCACAATTTGAGTTTCATGTCATGATAAGTTGATGGTCTTAATCAAGTTTAATTTTTTTAATACTGTATCATAACTGGTGTCAAACCCCTCAAAATTCAAACTTAACTGAAACTGCAGAATATTTTACCTGTCCTGCATTGTAAAACTAGGGCTAGCCTAGCCAGCAAGGATGCTAGTGCTAGCCAGCTAACAGCCTGCTTGCACTAACAGAACTGCTATCTTGGACATGGCTAGTATCGATGATAGCTCAGCTAGTGCTAACGTCATGGCTAGTGCTACAGTGGCCTGTGTTGTTAATTTCGACTTGTGGTGGCTAGCTAGTGCTGATCAAAGACGCTAGCATGACCGCTAATACCTATTTCAGCTAACTAAACTGGCAAAAGAACTACTAGTCAGTTAACGTCCAGTTTACAACAAACCATGGCCTTTCCCCTACTCAATTTGTAATCCTAACACAAATATAAAGCTGGGAATAGTTTACAAAAAAATTACTAACATTTGCCATTAGCGTTTAATAACCGCATGTGATTAGTCCAAGTGGTGAAGCCGTAGCTAGCTGTTTAAGAAGGTGGACTTTTTGATTCAAGTCAGGTACTGACAAGTACCGGTGTAACTTCAGAACTCATTCAGTGGCATTACTATAGGCTATAGTACTAGTATAACCTGGTCTGGTGGGGTATTTCATGAGGCTGGATTAATGAAAAGCCTCGCTTTTTTCAATTAGTCTCGATTATTTAAGTTAGAGTTCTGCTCCGGTGGCTTATATGAATCCCTGCTCAGTAACCCCGGTAATTTATGCCGCCAAACAAGCCTTCTCCGAAGCAGGCTAACTGTCAGGCTTAGTTTAGCTGTGTGTCAAAGAATGTCAGATGGGCAGAAACAGACTATCAAAAGACAGTTCCCTCAGTTGAATTTCCACACTCTACATCACTCTTGTAATGTCATGTAATAAAAATAAAAATGGTCATAAAAATCATATGTCAACACTTTTCTGTGTCTCCAAAATTAATCAATCATCTAAGACACAATGAGATCCATGCAGGCACAGAGAGACAGAGAGTGAAAGAAATAGTAAGAGAGAGAAAGAATTTAAAATAACTAGAGTAAGAGACAGAGAGACAGGAAGGGGTGGAGAAGACCACAATCCTTCCTGCCAAACCCAGCATGTCCCTTCATTGACAACCCTGCGGAGGTAAGATAGTGGACAATTCCATCTGAATATTGCTCCTGAGTACCTTGGGGAATTATTTCTTAGGATGCTGAAGTTGTGCAGACAGGTACATTTGCCTAGCAGGCCAATGTTGAATAGTGCTTTGTAAATACAGAGTGATCTTAAAATCCAGAATGTTGGCGTAGCAATTTCAAGGGCCATTTTTCATTGGCATTTTGCACCGAGTTCCCTGCTAATTTCCGACCCTGCTGGTGTGATATAGGCTGTCCATTTGGTAATATATTCAACAGTAGCGCATAGGAAAAAGCTTTTTAATTAAGATTCCAGAATGCAGCAGTGTTCTTTTAGTGTATTGTCATAGTGGTTTTATCCTGAATTTGTTAAAATGACTACATGGAGCATTTTAGCACCACTTACGATACGATTTCTCCAAACTTTCATGACTGTTTTAATGTTAATCAAATCTCTGGTCAATGCCACTTCAAATCATCCACAGGGTCTACCATTAGAAGTCAATTCTTAGAATTCAGAAATAAGTGTAATGATATACATTTGATGTACCTGCTTCATACAGCGCACCACAGCTCATAAAAAGTTCCCTTTGCTTTGCAGCCCTGGTTCAAGGAGACACCTTAGAGGACATTTACAACCACTGCAAACAGGTCATAGAGGAACATTCAGGACCTTATATCTGGATCCCCTCAAAGGAGAAACTATAATAACTCATCACCCCGGATGGGAGTCTGGACTGCTAGAAACTAGAAATAAGTTGTTACATATGATAAAGATATGGCAATGAACAGTCTTCATAAATATTGTGAATATATTATATTTTGTTTTTTTTATTATTTCCTCTCTTTCGTTTGAATATTACTTCATTTTTCACTCAATATGAATGTTCCTGAATGTATACCATGAAGTGTTACGAGATTTAGGTCTCATAACATAAACCGTTTGTATATTTGTTGATTTTCATTTTAACAAAAAGGAAAAGACCTGACAAATAAATATGAGGTATTGTCCACATAGACAAACTGCAGAAGGTGCAGCGCAGATTTTTTTTTTTTTTTTTTTTTTGCTTCGCTAACACAGGAAGAAGAGTAACTATTCCATATATGACACCCTCACTCTCTCTTCCCACTGCAACAACTAGCATTTAATCAATCACAAGGTTTAAAGTTTTGACTGATTTTGCATTTGTGCATCTCCTGAACACAGTTTTGCCCTGTGTTTGTTTATGTACTTGTTTCTGTCTTGATTTACTGTCTTCATTTTTCTGACATGACATTGAGGTTGTGTGAGCAACATGAATTATTCACTGTAAGATTTTCATTTTTAAGATTATAAGATTTTTTTTTATTATTTATTTAAAAGCAGACATTTCTCATTCAGCTATTGCACTGACAATGATAAGTAAAGGGAGAAAGCTGTTTTGGGCAACAGAGATGTAACACTGTATTTTGCTACCTGCATCGTAAATTGCTATAGGGCACAAAAGCACAGAATTATTTATAGAAAATATAACTTTGATTAAAAGGTCATTAACAGAGCATATTTTATTGAGTGATGTAGTATGTTGTGTCTGTGTTAGGATGGATGAGAATAATATGTTTAAAGTGACATTTCACAGTAATTTGTAGACTTGGAGTGAAGAGGGTGGGCAATGATTAACTGTATTACTGAAACACATTTTGTCATTTGAAACTAATAGCGGGACAGTGAAGAATAAGAATAAAAATGAAGGACCAACACCTTTTGAAAGTATAAAAATATCTGCCAAAGTGACCATAGAAATCGCTCAAAATGCAGTGAAATATCAAACATTAGTATTGCATAGCAACATTATGGAGTCTTAAAGGTTTGAAAGACAAAAAAGATGAGTTTTCCTGCTTGTTTTGTTCAGGCAGTCTGTTAAGCTGATAATAATAATAATAATAATAACTGGATTTACAGGGTTAGATTTTGGCAAGATCCAACTTACAGTCTAAACCCTAATTCCTGGCAATGCTCTGGTTCATATACAATTTCTATTAAAAAAACTTCTTCATACAATGTTTTCCTGTTAAGCTGCAGCAGAGGGACAATAAGACAAAGTAAGAATTTGTCCTAAAAAGACACAAAATTGACAACAAGATAGCCCTCTTTCATTGTACATCATGCATCTGAAATATGGTCTTGAAACAATGTGAACCTGAATTCTCCAACTGTCAGGTATGGAAATGTAAACATTTAGACATTACGATTATGGATGCAATGTACAAAATCAGTCATTGTCATCCTTTAAAAAATATTTTGATCTCAGGTGGCTCTTCAGGAAACGCTAGTGATTACATCTCCTGCCTCTGATTCAAGCAGAAAGCTGTTTTAATCACTACGAGTATGGCAGAAATAATGTTGGTGTAGGACAGTTGCAATCTTACCAAGATGCCTCCAAGATGGAGAAATCATGACTGAACAACTTCAAAATCTGCTCTAGTTTAAAAACACCTATACGTTTTCAGCAGAACACATGACAGAACTACAAGAATTTTATAAACCTATCTTAGGTGTATTATCATTTAATTTTACAAGTGGGTGAGCCCTGACATCCTGAACCAGTGCTAGTTAGTTTACTCACCAGTGGCTTGCCTTTATTGAAAGGGCATACAATATAGTACCTCACTTTCTTTGAAATAAAAAAAATTACAATCCATCAGATACTTAAAGCGCTTGAAATGACGAGTGTAAACCTTCCTGTTCTGTTTCACTGAAATGCCAGTGATCTTTAGATTCCCATGACAAGAATTTGTGAGTGATATATACTGTATATTATAATATTCCTGTTACTTGATTTAATCAGCATGTTTCACCAAACCTGTTATCAAGCAAATACGATAGTTACATTTAATGCAGGTATGTTTGTAATTAATGGGACTTTTCAAAAGTGCACTTATTCATTGTTTTTCATTAAAAAATACTGTATAAAACCAGAACTTAATATGACTTTTAAAGCAAATTTTAATCAAATCCACTGATTATTGTGTAAGATGGCGCAGTGAAGCCTAGACTGAACACTGACCTATTTGTATGGACCACGTCCTGTCTTTGTTGTAGCTGAGAAGCACTTAAAACACATGCCGTTTCTGAAAGAGTGTGTACTTTGAAGATGAAAATGATGTTCTTATGTACAGATAGGACTATAATCCTCTTGTCCCTTGTCACACATTGGTTGAGATTTTGGGCTGATAAGCAGTTCTCAGCACCAGTATGTGTGAATCAATACCATGTTTTCTTTTTCTTTTTGCAATATGTCTGCTATCATTCTTTTGCAAATATTCCAAAACGTATTGGTCACCACTTGCCTTAACAGAGAAGGTTCACTGTATATCAGAAGCTTTTAAATGTACATTTCCTTTGAGAAGAGAACATTTTATTGAATCCTCCTTCACATCTAAACTAAAGGGAAAGAAGACTGAATCAGATCTAAGGTAGTTGTCATTAAACTAACCAGAGTTGATGCCTTGTACTGTTAAAGGCTGAAGATGTATTTTGTATTATGTTATTTCATCTTAAAAATGAAGAAAAATGTTTTGTGATGAAACACCTCAATATTTTGACCCTTTTCAAAAAGTATTACTGGCCAGGAAAACAAGGAGATGCAAAGAAAATACAGATAGACTATAGACTGGCTTTATACTAATGCTAAACCTAGTTCTTCCTAAATCCTTGTGAACATTGTGACAAATTATATTACATGATACAGGCCAGGGGGGATTTTTGTTTTGGAAATGTAAAGGATTTTCAACCTATGCATGCTGCAACAGTCTTCTATTTCCTGTAGATGTGCAATATTCAAAACAACTGAAGGACCGGGGTTCTTAATGTGTTTAAAGACATGATCAAACTGCAGATTAATCTTCCAATCAGACTTGTGTCTATTTTAAACTTAAATAAAAACACTGTTGTAAGAGGTGGTGTCCAAGCAATCTGTTTTGGTGAACACATTTAATGCATTCCCTTTTAAGTAGAAAACCCTAATTTCTAATTTCTCAGATTCTCAATTATGATTTACAATTTATGATTCTCAGTTATGATTTTCCTGTTGTCAAAGTTATTATCTGTAACATTTCTGCATTAAAATGTTTATGAAAAGGCTAAACCATATCTTATATATTTTGTTAAGTTGTGTTGTTGAATTATATTATCCCAAATGTTTCCAGCAGTTTTCAAACTCAGAGAAATATGCCACTTCATTCAAGGTACCAGGGATTTTCATTTGGTCATCTGTCAAAGGTGAAACAAAAAACACCCAGTGTTGCATCAGGGAGTGAGAAAGGAAGTTGGCGAACATGATTAAAATAAAAGTAGTAAAAGTATATAAACTTCAATTAATTACCTTGTCTGTAAACATTTCTGTCTGAGTCAGTCAGAAAGATTTTGATCTGCAGTGGTGGCTGCATAACAGCTTTGTGACGTTATTAAAACACGCCTTTTGTTTTTTAAATTGTTTAGTCTGAGATACTTCAAGCGGCAGAAATTACATATTGTGTGTTTTACCCTTTAGTCTCCATGAAAATATAGACATACACAGCCAAATGTTAGTATTTCAACTACATTTTAAAAGGTCAGTGTTATCTAGACAAGTTAATGTGCATTAACAATGTATCCATAGTCAGGGAATGCATCAGGGGGGCACCCTTCATTAATGGTGAAGGGTAATGGTGATCCTCGACCTCAGGCAATAAAGATACAATTGACCACCAGGTAGTTGCTCACAAACCCCTGATAAATTGCAAATCTTAGTGATAAACTAAGATTTTAATCTTTATGATAAACTTAGTGATGATTTTCTGGTTTTTAACTCAGTGTTTATGCTTTGCGTCTAGTATTTGCTCCATAAATTGGCTCTTCTGTTTGTCCAGTTCAATGATGTATTTACCAGTGATAATACAGTTTACATTTATCCTGCTTCATGAGTTAGTAAGGTGTATGTAAACATTCCACCACACAACTGACCTGCACTGAGCAATGAAGTTTATTTGGGGTTTTAAAGAACATGGTGCAGGTTGGAGACCCCAGTCACTCAATGTGTAGGAAATTAAGGTGGGAACAAGATTTTCAGAATAACGTACTTATATATACACTACAGTGACTTCTGGGGTCGTTTTTTGTTTTTGTGCTTTTATTTTGTAATCTTGGAGCAAAAGCTGTGACATAGAGAAAAGGAGTCGCTGTAGAGACATATATCTGACAATACCAAGGAAATATGGAGGCTAACACTAGTTTTGAGGAGGAGGAGGTTGTAAATTATGCAAATGCAAATTATGTAAATCATGATGGACCCCAGCCTTATAATTTACTACAGCACTGCAAAAGTTATCGACAATTCCAGCTCTAAAACAACAAAAAAAAAGATAATTAAGTCCAGCCACAGCAACTAGCGGACCGCACGGAAGGAGTGGTATTAGACGTAAATTCACACCTACATCTGAATTTACATGAACACTCACAGCCAACAGCACAATAAAGTCATTTACCTGTATCTCAAAAACACAGGATTTACAGCGTCCACTCAATTAAAGCCAACAGCTCATTAACACAATACACCATGTATACACGACACCACTCTCAACCACAAATAGGAGAAATGTTTATGCCACTTCTAATATTAACAAATCCCCCAAAACAGATGACAACAAGGCTATGGTGCAACATATAATACATGCAGAGAGCTGCACATTATAAGCCCAAATAACCCAAACTAACCATAAAGTAGTCTTACCTTATGTAATGCAGTTTCTCGGCTCTGATTTGTGCCAAATTAGCCATGGTCATCAAATACCCAATGTATTTTTCAGTTTAGTTCAGGCATGAGGAAAAAGTCTCTTGGCTCATTTTAGTCCTCAGTTCATTTTTAATCCTGCTCCAGTGTCGTTGTAGAAGAGGCTCAGGCAGCCACTAGATAATGAGTCAATAAAGCAGCACAGCCGCTCCAGAGAGTCAGGTTCCAGGACGACTCTCGCCTAAACAGATCGGTAAAAGTCTGTTAAAGCCAAAGTTAGTCTCTGTGTCCTGATACGGCACGCCCATAGTGGTGAAAACTGTATATCCAGCTAAGTTAGCTAAGCCTCCAGCGTAGTCATGTTAGAAACTGATCATCTGTATTGCCCAGTATACAGTTTTCTACCACCACCACAACCAGTATGCAACGTTAACGAGTTAGCTGCATTGGTGTGGCTAACGTTAGCAGAGCAGTAATTAAGTAAGGGATAATGTATAGTGAGCTGGTGATCAATAGAAAAAAAAAAAACTCCTGCCAGTGGAATAGAACCCTGACGCGGAACGGAGGAACTTTTTTTTCAATTAATCATCGGCTCACTATGCACTATCCCGCTTAGTACATGGCACAACCCTAAATCTTTCAATAATGTAACACAAAATAATGATTAAAAGAGATTTTATTGATAAAATAAGGCGGACCAGGCTTTGTGTTAAGGTGTTAAGGCTTGTTAAGGCTTGTTTGTGTTTGTGTTAAGGTGTTAAGGCTTTGTGCCTTTTTTACCTCTCTTGTCTTTTCTGCGCCGTTCTTTTCTTTTCTTTTCTTTTTCTTCACTGGGGAAATGTCGTTTTTCAGCCATACATCCAGTGTTTTGTCTTCTCCAAATATATTAAATGACATATTACTGAAATACGCCATTAGCCCTTCTGCGGTTACAGTATCCTACCATCAACAGTTGAGTGGTAGCCATTGAAGTGCCTGCATAGCAACGGTGAATATAGCCTATGGAGCAGCAGTGAACTCTCTGGAAATAACCACCGCTGAATTGACCAATCAGAATCGAATATTCAAGCGAGCCATGTGCTAAATAACTAAATACTACCACTGAGTAACAGCTATTCCCTATGACTGACTATACTGACTAATGTGACTATATACCGATTAACCGACTAACTGACCGACTGACTACTGAAACTACTGATCTGATGAACTACCAACCTACTCTGCACAGTGCACTGCAGAGGGAGTAGCAATATAGGTATCCCTTAGTGAAGTGTCGAGCGTTTAACAAAATAAAAGTCGCTTATTTTTTCTCAAAACAGAAAACATTTTTCCTCTGCATTGAGTATAAATTACATAAAAAATTAACCTGCACCATTCTCTTTAAAGTTCATCTCTAAAACATTTTTATGTATAAAAAATATCTTGATTATTAAAACTTAAAATGGTTTTCTTACATAAAATGACACATTAAGGGGCTATAACACATCCTCTTTCTCCATCACTGAGAAGTTCTACATCTGTCCATCCACCCTCACCTTCAGCATCCCGGCATGGTTTGGCTCCCTGCGTGAGGTGAACACATGTCCCTTCAACAATATCATCAAAATGAGTGAGAAGCTCACTGGAAAATCCCAGACCACTCTCACAGCCATATTTGATAAGCAAGCCATCAGGAAAAGCAGACTCATCGCATCTGATTTCACTCACAACCTCAACAACTAGTATAATCTGTTACTCTCAGGGAGGTGATTTCGTGCCCTGTCCTTAAAATCTAAACGAGCCATGTCCACCTTTGTGCCTGCTTCCATTAATTAGACTGTTGAACCAACAATAAGGACCCCCCCACCCCACCAAGCTCCCACCTATTCACCTTTCCCCCAACTAACACTACGTTCTCCCTATCCATCCTTCTATCCCTGTACCCCTACCAAGTTTTTTTTTTTTCAAGCTTTAAAGCATATATTTATTCTCGTGTAATTATTGTGGACTATTTATTGTTAAAAGTATATTGTGTATGACTGCCTGACCACAGATTAAGTTCCCTCACAGGAAAAATAAAGTTCTTTGAATTGAAGTTATTAATCACAAGCGTTGTGCCACACTTACCACTGCTGCTAAAATGATATTGAGCTGTGAAAGAGCAGTGTGCTTCAAGATGGCTAATGTTAGCATAGAGACAATACTGGAGAGGTTTTAGCTATACATGTCTGAGCCAAAGTCAGAACCAGATTCAGATAAGGAGTCAGCTTTGCACAAAAATCAGGCACTTGCAGACATATCTGAATTTAAAGTATTGTGTTAAAATATGTGTTATAAGTGTAGTTTTTTTTTGTTTGTTTGTTTTGTTTTTTATTTCTGTTGTTTGTTAGCTTGCAGCTGGCAGTAGCTGACAGTGTAAGGGGTAATCCTGATGCAAGCTCTCACACTATACTAATCTGCTCTGTGCTAATGGTTTTAGGTTTCTTTTATATATGGAGACTATTATGTCTTCTAATCTCTCCAGATAATCCTGGGAGCTATAATCAAATTAACCTGAATGACAGAAAATACACCCTTTTGATACCTTTGTTATTTGAAATCTGTCCCCTAATAGAGACAAAGCAGAAGTGATTACTAAGTCATACCTGCTTCTTGGCACTTGGTACATTCGCATATGATGCGAAGCCTGCGGAGCTAGTTCAGACAGACAACTCAAAGCAGTGATCCTGATCAGGTGATCAGTCACATGCACTCTTCATCTGATAGGGGCGGGCTATTTCAACCACCCTGCTTATGCGATCATTCCTTGCTCTGCATTTGTGCTGCTCTGCTGTCCTGTCTGCTGCTGCTGCCCACTGTGCTGTTGCACCTTGCTTGCTGCTACCTAATGACGTTATGCAATCCCACTGCCCCCCCAGTATCCACCTGTGGGCTCTGTTTCTATGATCCCCTTTGGGGTCTTGCTATTTCATTCCCTGTAATGTCTATTTGGCAAATCATTTATTTATTATAAATATTTTCATGCATACAGAGAATGAATAAACTGAGACAGAGCCTTGGCGCCAAACTTATGCTTTCAGATATCTATGCTAAAATTTTGTATTTATGCTCAACAAATATATTGAATTCAATCCAAGAGTTGTCTGGCTGAGCTACATACACTATGTAGGAATGCATAGTTTTACACTTCTAACACAAACTGTCTCTCATCATTTTAATTCTATGGTGTCTTGTTGGAGTGTGGTATCTATGTATTATCTTGTGTAAAATTCAAACTTGCCTAACTTCCATATTTTCCACAGTTGCCTTAAATATTCAGGCTTATCCCTTGTACAGGGTTTGCCTTAATAGCTTCACATTATAAGATTTGCCTCTTACAAAAGTTTGTTGGTTTATAAAATGTAAGACTGTGTGGTATTCCTGTGTCATAGTCAGATAATCCGAGATTGTATTTTCTGCAGTCTCACATAATAGTTAACACAGTTTCTGATTTGTAAATATTTTCAAAATTTCTCCCAAAGATTAAATTGACAGATATTGCTACTTTCATACCCAGTCCCCTGTTACCAATGAACCTGTCTACCTGTGGAATGTTTCATAGGTGTCTTTGGAGAACTCCACAATTTTCTATCTTTTGTTGCCCATGTCCTAAATTGTTTAAAGTGTGTGCAATGACATCAAGTGATGTATATGCATATAAGGACAATGGAGAAGATTTGTGTGTGTGTGTGTGTGTGTGTTTACATACAACTGCCTTGTTTCTGCATATCCAAAAGGTTCATAAAAATCTGTCTGATTCAACCAGCTGACCTACTATTAGTAGCAATATCTCTATTTTGGAACATATTTCAAAAATTGTTGACCGCCACATTAAACTTCTTTTTCCAAGTATTTGTAAAAAAACTGATTAAATAAAAAACATTGGAGATGCATACATGATTACAATGGATGTGGAATCACTGTACACAAACACATAGATCACATAAATACAGTTTATTATACAATATTTCCTCAAAAAAAAAAAAAAAAAGACAAAGATGGATGATTAGGCCTATTGAAAAAATATATTCAAAGATTCTGGACCGTATTCACAAAACATTTTAACTTACCACCAGGAGGACTCCTAAATGCCACTAAAAGTTAGAGTTTTCTCTTAAAACCTTTTCACAAAGCTGCTGAAAGCAATTTTTACAAAGGAACTGGAAGAAATCTTAAGGTAAGAGAAAGGGCGGGTTTGACCCTGTTGCTATGGATGATTTCATGTTTCATGAAGCTGTGATTGGCTGTCTTGGGTTGTAGCCTGTTTTGGGTCTCTGTCACTTAGTGAATTCAGCATAGAAATACTGTGGGAGGTATGATGCCAAATAATCCAAAAAAAGATTTAAAATAAAATGTGGGGTATTTAACATGAAACCGATAATAATATAGTCTACTTATATTTACTTTATTCACCTTTTTTTAATATTTGATTGTAATATTGTTGTAATTTTTAATCATTGTTCTTGTTTTCATCTTGCACATTTTTTATTTATTGTTGTCCATTTTGCTTTTATTCTTTTTTTTTTTTTTTTTTTTTTTAAATTATTTGGTTTCTTTGTGTTGTTTCAACCACTTTGGGCAGCATGTTTGTATGAAAGGTGCTATATGAATAAAATTGAGTTGAGCCACTGACTAGTCATTGTCAACCTACATGCAGCTCATTGATAATCAGCATGTACTTATATAGGAAGCCTCAGTGTTCAGAATGCAGTAAACATGGCGGGTGAGGAAAAAAATCGATTCATGTGCATATAGCAATTTTTTATGGGACAATTAAAAAAATCAAATTTTCTCCCTGGAATCGATTATATCACGTCATATCTGTGTCCGGAAAAACATCAGCCCTGCCGTAAAGTTGAGCCAAAAGCAGCCGAAAGCAGAAAATGGTGGATGCAGACAACCCCACACCACCAGAGATAAGACCTGCACTCGAACACTTTAAATCCAAACTATGGACACACTTTGGCTTTTACACAATTCCCAAAAAGACGGAGCTAGACATGACCAAAGCTGTATGCAAACTCTGTCATTGACAGTTATTGTATTGTAGAAACACGACACAGTGGCACCGGCAACCATAATCCTGTACGCACTGTGCCTACATTTTTTGTTTTTTTTGCCATGCAAAAGGCTGCTTAAACAGCGATAAATGATGTAATTCCACGTGTGTTCAGACGCTGCATGTCAATATATTTGGCCAGTCAAATAAGTTACTGCTAATGCAAACAGATCATTTCCTATAACTGCAGCTTCACATTGAAAGCATTTAACTAGCAAAACGTGAATTAACTTTTATTTTGAAGTGACTGTTCGGTTAGTTACAGGAAATACAACAACATGTTCAGTTAGTACTTTTGAGTGAATCGCTGCAAGTGGCAGGTAACAAACTGACATTAACATTACTTCTCTTTCAGTCAAGTTTTCAGCTTCTGTTCTCAGCACTTAAATATTATGAAGTAGGTGCTTTTGCATTTGGCTTTGACAACTAACATTAATCATTTCCTGTTGTACGGCTGGTCAACTCTCCTCATCTCATCATATCAGTAAAATGCCACCGTGTGTCTGCAGCATCTCTGTGCAGCCTCAGCTGCTGGTCTTGTGGCTGCTGCTGCACAGATGCCAGAACGTCAGTCCATCATGTTATTGATTTTTAAAATAGGCAAAATGACATAGGGATGCCAGTGGGCAGGTAACATGAATGTAATCAGTGTAAGTTATGCCACACCAGCATGTAAAACAAGAAACAGTTATTGACAGTAACTGTGTTTCCAGTGGGAACCGAGGCGTTGAAGGTACACTACAAGCGGGCGGGTGGTTCATGTATGAAATATAATCCTGCAGGCGCCACTAACACGACCAACATGAGTGCTCATCTTGTTCGCCACCACTCGGAAAACGGAGCAAGCTAAACGACTGACAGCAGCAAGCCAGCGGAGCCTGGATGGATCACTGAACAAGCAGCTCGGATAAAGCAAAACGAATCACAACGTCAATTGCACATTTTATATGCAAAGACCTCCGCCCATATAGCGTCGTGGAAAATACAGGATTTCGGAATATGGTTTACAGTTTGGAGCACGCTATGTGATACCATCAAGGAAGTTTTTTTCAGAGACAGCCATTCCTCAAATCTACAACAAGGTAAAGTCAGAGGTCAAAGAAAAGCTGAGCAGAGCTGGACGAGTTGCTCTTACCTGCGACGTATGGACCTCACAGGCGAAAGAGTCATATGTCACCCTCACAGCCCACTATATTGCAGAAGATTGGTCATTGTCCTATCACGTCCTCCAAACAAGGGTAATGTCACATAGGGGCAAACGTTTCTGAGCTTCTTCGTAACGTAGCAGCCAAATGGGACATCTCAGAGAAAGACGCTGCTTTAGTCACAGACAATGCAGCCAATATAGCTTTGCTGCACAGTTAACTGGCTTTTTCCACATCAAGTGCTATGCGCACACCCTCGATCTTGCCTCCCAGTGTGCACTGAAGGTGTTAGCCATAGCAAGGCAACTGGGACAAGTGTGACATGTGACAGGGTTTTTCCACAGAAGTGCTACAGCACTCCACGCTTTGGAGCCAAAACAAAAGTTGCTAGAGCTCCCTGTGCACAGACTGGTAGTGGATGTACAAACACGATGGAACAGTGCTTTTGACATGGTTGAGCAACAGCCAGCAGTCACAGCTGCACTGCTGTCACCGGAGGTAAGAAAGAAGGAGAAAGAGATCAGTACCTTCACTGAGTCTGTTATATCAAATGCGGAGGAGTTTATCCAGGCACTGAAGCCAGTTAAGGTGGCTACATGCATCATGTCAGATGAGAGTCACCCAATGCTCTCTGTCACAGCCCCACTACATGCACAGTTCCTGCAAGCTACCCAGGAAACCCTTGGAGATTGTCCGTTTGTCAGGGAACTCAAGGAAGCCATTCACCAAGACCTATTAAAAAGGTATACATCCGAGGTGGAGAAGGCCACATTCAACCTTGCTTCAGCACTTGATCTAAGATTTAAATCGCTGCTGTTCCTGCTTGACGAGGAGAAGCAAGAAACACTTGCTAGACTGGTCGCTGAAGCTGTAGCCACATTGGAGCATCATGACTGGGTAAATAAATATAAGCATTACAGAGATAAATGCTCAAGAGAAATTTACTTCATTATGTAGTACTATAGAGGAGTGTGTGAGTATAAGTGTGTGTGTGTGTGTGTGTGTGTGTGTGTGTGTGTGTATTACGGAGATAAATGCTCAAGAGAAATTTACTTCATTATGTAGTACTATAGAGGAGTATGTGAGTATAAGTGTGTGTGTGTGTGTGTGTGTGTGTGTGTATTACAGAGATAAATGCTCAAGAGGAATTTAGTTCATTATGTAGTACTATAGAGGAGTTTTTGAGTAAAGAGTGTGAGTGAGAGAGAGACGTGTGTCTCAATAGAAACTAAATAGAATAAGAGGAATGCTGCCCAAAATAAAATATTTAATAGTGTGCTAATTTCTTTCTTCCACTGTGTTTTATTTTTTATAGGGTGAAGTGGAGAGGCTTGATCAAGAGGATCTCGGCAATGGTGCACTAAATGAGGAAACTGAGAAGAATGCAGAAGAAAGAGATTGCCAGGACCCCCTCCTGCCAAAGGAGAGGATCCTGTGCACTGGCTGAGCTGAGCTACTGGGCAACACCTTTGGAGATGCCAGACAGGCAAGAGGTTTGGTACCACCAGAGAAGTCAGCTTTTGACAGAGCAGAGGAGGAGGTGATTACAGATTACAGCGCGGCTGCTTCTTTTCTACGGTCTGAAAACCCATTAGACTGGTGGAAAGATCATCACCGCGAGTATCCCCTCCTGGCAAAGCTCGCAAAGCAGTACCTATGTGTGCCGGGCACAAGTGTCTCTGCTGAACATGTGTTCTCCACAGCTGGGGACATTGTCATAGCTCAGCGGAGCACCTTAACGGCAGAGCATGTTGACCAGCTCTTGTTTTTGCACAAACACCTTAAAACTCCTAAGCACTAGCTCAATGAACAGAAGCAGCCAAAAGTAGCAATTGCCTGTTTACCTCAAAAAGTATTGCAAATTTTGTTTATCAGTGTTATCTGCAGTCCAGGGTTTTGAACAGCTGTTTATTTCAATTTCAAGCATGCTAATTTCAAGGCTCACATTTGTGCTGTTTCTTTTTTTAGAGGCTCTATTTTGGCCAAGCCTTGTATTTTACACTTACCCATTTTACACTCACTTCTGAGTAGAGCACTGAGTAGCCAGAGCACTTTACTTATTGTTTAAATATATTGGTTAATCTATTATTAAATATAATCTATTATTAATCTATTATTTAAATATATTTTGGACAGTCTATTAAACAAATTGTTCATTATATTAAAACTAGGTTCATTAAAGGCCCACATTTGTGCTGTGTGAACATTTCAAGAATTCAATTCATTTTGTAGCTGTGAACTTTAAAAAATGTTGTACATGTTATGTACTACTTTTTTCTCAGTTGAAACAAATGTCAGCTGCCAGAATGACTGAGGTAGACTGATGTGCATTGTTTATGGGAACATGATTCATGGTTAATTGTCTCTAGAAGTGTATGATTGAACTTGTTTGTTTTTTAAGAAGGAAAAGAAAATTGCAATCATCGATTCTATCGAATCGCAATACTTGTAGAATCGCAATTATTCAGAACCATGATACAAATCAAATCGGCACCTTAGTATCATGATACAATTGAATCGTGACAAAAGCCTATCGTCCCACCCTTAGCTGATAGTGAGATCACAAGAAAACCAAAATTAAGCTGGAGGCAGGAACAACTTTTACTTTCATTTCATATCTAAAATAAATGCTGGTACTCTCTACAGTCTCAGTCAAGGGCCGAGATCACTGAATTTAAGCAAATAAATGCCACAGGTAGGTAATATACCATTAGACCAATTCTTTTCAATTTTACTAGACCACAGTGTTGGTTCTCTGCAATTTAATAAGCAAAATGAACATAAATGTAACATAAATGACCCTTGCAATATATGAAATTGTAGATTATATTGACATGTAATCTCTAATAGGAAATATTCACTGCATTTATTAGGAGGAGGCTCCCCACCGAAGGCTCTATCAGCCATAGCCACACTGGTCTACAGTGTCCTCAGGCATTCAGACACGAGAATAATGGGGCTGGAGGGAAGCATTGACCCAACAACAATTTAAAAGCTCAGTATTAACAAATCTTTTTAAAATGTTGACCCAATTATGAGGCAGATTGCCGGAACAGCCATTTTAGGATCCTTTGTGATTTGCTCTAAGGTACTTTGGAGTCTTCTTGAGGACTTTTAACTTTTCGCAAGTTTAGGAGCTGGTTTTAGAGCAGAAATGCTTTGTGACATATTCTTAAAAAATTAGGAGAAACTATGACTGACATGCCTATTTTTCAAAATTTGCTTCTAAATCAGCAGGTTAGGAGCAACTTTTATCCTTAAGATAGTTTGTGAATCCAGGCCCAGAGCTATCAGCAATGCAGAATATCCTCCTCAAAACACATGGGAAACAGTTCAACGACCAGTGTGATCAACTTTATATGCGTCCTCTTCTGTATTTATATATATATAAAATTCCCTCTCTTGCCTCACCTGGGAGGCCTGGGAGCTTGAGGGTTCTGCGCAGTATCTTAGCTGTTCCTAGGACTGCACTCTTCTGGACAGAGATCTCAGATGTTGTTCCTGGGATCTGCTGGAGCCACTCTCCCAGTTTGGGGGTTACAGCCCCGAGGGCTCCGTCTTGTCCAGCTGTGTCTCACTGTTCCAGTAGCCCACTTCTCATCAGGTTGCCCTGGTCCCCCAACGCCTGACACAGACCTTGTTGAACCGGGCGACATCCAAACTGCTATGGCTCTCCTGTTCGTACTCTCGCTTATATCCAAGGTATAGGCATGTAGCATTAAGGACCCTCACTGGATCCTGCGCCCTGATCGGGAATTGAATCCCGGTCTCCTGTACCAAAGTCAGTGGCACGCCACTATATATATATATATATATATATGTGTGTGTGTGTGTGTGTGTGTGTGTGTTTGTGTCCAGTTGTACAATGTGCTGGACAACTGGATACAAAAATGTTATACAAATGTTTGTATAATATTTTTAACAAGACCAGCAGGCTCCAATGACAATTCATTAAATAAAATATTTCAAACCCCAAAACATGTCTCTTGGAATTCATTACATCAATAAATTTTTACACATAAAGGCTCCTAGATATACAGGTAAAATATCTGACAGGTGTAGGAGACAAAAGACAATTACCATTATGGCTGAACATTTTGATCAAAATATTAACAAAATAGCAATATGTGCAACTGCAACATCCAAGTTGAAAATTCTCCACATTTTCAATGGAACACACCTGTTTTGTACAGACCCCAGCTAAATATTTTTTTCAGTGAAAATGAAATGCAAACATTACTGTTTCCACTACAATCATGACTCAACATAGTTGTCATTTTCATGCCCAGCATGAACTTTGTCTTAACAGCAAATGTACTTGTGTGTCCTCTGTTGTTGACCTGGCTGTGTCTGACCACTACTGTGTGTATTTTAGCATCACCAGTTTTAATCATCAGGAGGCCCCGGTGAGAACGGTGAGGAAACGCTACCTTACTTCCGAAGTGGTTGCAA